>PYXC01001445.1:582500-770000 GCA_015244755.2 Tenualosa ilisha | reverse complement strand
CCTATTTAGTATTTAGTTATTTTGTGCAGCTAAATCCTGACTGTAGTGCCACAAACCACTACAGTCATGCAGTTGTAGTTCCACTGTTCCACTTTGTAGACTTTATTTGATGTTGGGTTTTGCATGCTCATGGTATGAAGGTTTTCACAGTCAAGAACGCCAGCCAGGTGAAAGGTTCCTCTTTTCACAATACGGGTAGTGGTTGCGCAGGATTGCAGACGAGTTGCATTTGCTGTGTCTTTCATAATCATTCCGTTTGTTCACACACACAGACTTTTTTTTTTTTTTCCCTTGTCCGTCTATTTCTGTCCTTCTGTGCCTCTTCTCTGCCTCTCTCCCCTCTCCCTCTCTCTCCTCTCTCCCTCTCCTCTCTCTCTCTCTCTCCCTCTCCCTCTCCCTCTCTCTCTCTCTCTCTCAGGACCCTGCGTTGTTGAATGGCCGTGTCACACTGCACCATGCCAAAGCAGGCGCTGTACTGGCCAGGCAGGGAGATCAGGTATGGACCTCCAGACCCTCCATCTCAGCTGGTGTGCAAATGGTTCATTTAAGCATCTGTAATGTATCATTGGCACTGATGCCATCTCCATCTAACCATTTAAACCTTTTAAACCTCATTCTTTCCCTCCTCTCTCTGTGCACTGCACCCCTGTCTCAATCTGAGGTTTACTCATCCACTTCTCCTTTTTCCCTCCTTTTATATGCTTTCTTCACAACTACTCTCTCTCTTACTACTCTTACACTTCTTCCCCATTCTCTCTCTCTCTCTCTCTCCTTCTTTCTCTCTCTTCCTTTCTCTCTGTCTGTATATGCTACATACTTGCTTGCTCATTTGTTTACTTGTTTGTTGTCTCCCTTTCTCTCTTTTGTTCTTTCTCTCCCTCCCTCCTATACTTATCTTGCTTGTGCTCTTGCCTCTCTCTCTCTCTCTCTTTCTTTCTTTCATTTTCTTGTTTCTTTCTGTCGTTCTCTCTCTCTCTCTCTCTCTCTCTCTCTCTCTCTCTCTCTCTCTCTCTCTCTCTCTCTCTCTCTCTTCCTCTTTCTTCCCCCCCTCCTAGGACGTGAGTCTGCACTTTGTACTGTCGGGCTGCCTGCACGCCTACCAGCGGATGATTGACAAGCAGGAGGCGGTGTGCCTGTTCGTGACGCAGCCTGGCGAGATGGTGGGCCAGCTGGCCGTGCTCACTGGCGAGCCCCTCATCTTCACCATCAAGGCTGTGCGTGACTGCACCTTCCTCAAGATATCCAAGTCCGACTTCTACGAGTGAGTCCCAGCCTTTTCGGTGCCGCAAGATTCTTCTATAAGATAGAATTCTGGAGCTGCTCACTCTAGAAAAACTGTGGCCTAATATATGTATGTGTGTGTGTGTGTGTATGTGTGTGTGTGTGTGTGTGCATGTGTATATATTTATACACACACACACACTCTACCACTTGCGCCACCATCGCGCTATACACACACACACACACACACACACACACACTCACACACACACAAATCTGATGTTTATACAGTACACAGTAATGGCCCTGTAAGTGGGAAGCAAAATTTGTTTGGGTCAATCCCTAAACAATTCCAGTCTATCAGCACATTCCTTCAGCAGCACGAATGGCAGAAGGAAATATGGTCTGTTAAAATCAAATATCAACAAATACCAGCTTTTCCCAGAATCAAGGTATATATTTAAATTACGATGTCTGTTGCCAATACCTTGCACCACATTTTTTGAAAAAAAAAAAAACCCTTACCCACCCTGTTGTTTTTGCCCACATACTGTACACTTGAGAACTGCATTCTCACCCATGCAAGAAAATACCTCAGAGTAACAAATCTGTAGCCACTGGAAATTAAACATAAGCAGACTCGCCTTTTCAGATGGGATTAGACTGTAAATCTAAAAGTTTATAATTTATGTTACTCTCAGGAAGGCAGTCAGGGCCAGACAAAGGGTATGTGCCATCCAAGATTCAGCATGAGACTGCAGGGCTTATGGTAACATGTCTAGGCAGTTCGATTTCCTCTGTAATGCACAGTGGCAACAGGGGCTGAACTCACTTGCACTGACTCGAGTTGACGGGCAGGCCGCATTTCCAGCATAAATCTTTCAGAGGCTGTTGTATGTTTGCCCCTGGACAAGAATTCCATGTTTAAAGCACAAGTAAGGCTTCAGAATTCCTCTTTGATTGTCTGACATTTGAATGGCTGACATCACAGTTGCCTGACATCATGATTGGCCGTTTCAATTCAGTTTAGTCTTTTGAGGATTCAGGGCTAAGGGTTAGGAGATTGGGATTCAGATTAAGAGAAAATGTCATGGGACTGAGGGAGACCTGCTTGGTGAGTTGTTGTTGTTGTTGTTGTTGTTGTTTTGTTGTTGGTGTTGTGTGTTAATTTGTTCTTTTGGCGCCCCCTGCAGGGTTATGAGGGAGCAGCCCAGCGTGGTTCTGAGTGCAGCCCACACAGTGGCCATCCGCATGTCAGCCTTCGTGCGCCAGATGGACTTTGCCATCGACTGGATGGCCGTGGAGGCCGGACGCGCTCTGTACAGGTACCCATAACCCCCACCCCCACCCATAACAAACTTATGTGTAATTAGTACAACATAGCCACAGTTATTCAGATCTTAATACAGGGATCTATGTGGACTAGCATTGGACTAGACGTTCATGCTGATGACAGAGTGAAATCACCATCATGATGACAAAGAAAATCTCAGTAGAGCGCTCTGTTGTAACCTTTGATAAGTTTCAGGGTGTTTGTTATCACTAACAATGCAAAGTGTAGAGAGGCTTGATTAGATAATTTGTTTTAGGGGCTTGACAGCCTTGCTAACAGTTCACTAGAATTGACCTCAGCGTTGTATTCACCCAATGACTCAATTGTTCTCTGCTCCTTACATGCCAGGGCCTTGTTGTTTCACAGGGGTTAGTCAGGTTCACACTTGGCATGGTGCTAGTCTTGAATCTTTTGTACGAAAACATTTGATTCTGGCACCTAAGTGTTGTAAGCATTTGTGTGAGACTATAAACGCATAAAAAGTTTAATCTAGGGCTGTTGAATGAAACCTTTTATTTAAATAACTCGGTCATGATTTACAAACAAGTTACCTAGCTAACTAACCTAGCAAATGCAATGAAAACATTTTTGTTGATGCACTGTAAAGAAGTCTGTGAGTCAACCCTTACATTTAAAAAATCATCTCGTAACAAGGTGCTCAATACTTTCATTAAACAGGCAGGACGATCAGTCGGACTGCACCTACATCGTCCTGAACGGCCGTCTGCGTTCCGTCATCCGCAAGGCTAATGGCAAGAAGGAGCTAGTCGGGGAGTACGGTCGCGGTGACCTCATTGGCGTGGTGAGTTAACGCAGCGTTCTTCTGGCGAGGGGTTGCTAAGGGTCGATAACCCCGGGCAGATAGCAGAAAGCTCTAGAGAGCAGTGTCACAAGATGTCCTCTGTCTCAATGTCTCTTTGCCCCTATCTCTGCTTATCTGTCAGTGTTTACAATGACTGAGATACAGGCTTAGCTAGGTTGACAAAGACCAAGTGGCTCTTACGCACAAAGCATGACTACTGTTGGGTCGTAGTTGTTTTTAATGGATAGTGCCTCATTTTGAAACCATTTAACTGTACACCGCTACAGTAAGTCCTCCCTGACAACAATGAGTTGTCTGTTATGGCAAGACAGGGAAATATGCATTTTGTCATCAAATTGACATCAGATTGATATGTTCACTCCTGTCTTGTTATGCCTTCTCGATGCAATTTAGTTTGTTTGCTTACTCTGTTTAGTTTGTATGATTGATGTGTCCCCATGATGATCCCCCCCCCACCCCTCCCTCAGGTGGAGGCCCTGACCAGGCAACCACGTGCTACCACAGTCCATGCAGTGCGTGACACAGAGCTGGTCAAACTGCCCGAGGGCACCCTCAACAACATCAAGAGACGCTATCCACAGGTACAACCAACGTTTTGGCTGTTGAGCTGAAATAAGAATTGCATACTGTGCCTTTAATGCTGGTGCTAAAGCTAATACTCAAATATAAGAATTGCATACTATGCCTTTAATGCTAATTTTATGTCCGTTACTTATTAGCTGCTAAAGCTCCTTGTTAACTGCTACTGTGACCCCACTTCACTATTTATTGTGTGGCTCTAGTTGTGATTGTGGTGTGTGGTGTCTGTGTGTTACAGGTAGTGACTCGGCTCATTCACCTGTTGGGCCAAAAGATTCTGGGCAACCTTCAGCAGGCCCGCGGGCCTTTCTCAAGTAAGTCGGTCATAGAGCCTGAAGATGAGTTAACGGTGTTGAAATACTTGAGCTAACAATATTTTTTGTAGCTCTACAGATTATAGGATTTTTTTGTAATCTTGGTAAACTTGCTCTTTCTTTTTTTTCTTTCTTTTTTTCTGTAGGCTCTGCGTTGGGTTTGTCCTCCCTGGGTTCTAGTCCTGATGTCACCAACCCTGCCAGTAACCTCTCCACCGTGGCCGTGCTGCCCGTGTGCGACGAGGTGCCAATCAATGCCTTCAACCTGGAACTAAGCCACGCCCTCAGTGCCATTGGTAACATCAACTCTTCTCTCCTTCAGGGTCTTAACCACTGTATAGCAAAAACAATCTTACCGATGCCGATTATTTACTGTATCCATTTAGCATTTAAGTTTGTATATCTATTAATCAGGACCTACCCTGCTGCTGACGAGTGACATCATCAGAGAGAGACTTGGGGCATCAGCCCTTGACAGGTAAAACATGCAAAAGATATCCTTTTTATGTGTTGTTGTTGTTGTTGTTTTTAAATGACTTTTAAATGATTTTTTTTCTTTTTGTTATTTTTGTTGTGAATATTTGATTTTGATATTTTAAAGGTGCATATGTTTATGTATTCAATTTTGGCAAAAGGTAAAGTAGTGTCAGCTCTGTGTCTTAAGTTTTTCATTTTGTTTTGTTTAGTATCCATGAGTATCGGTTGTCAGGCTGGCTGGCCCAGCAGGAGGACATCAACCGGATCGTGCTCTACCAGACAGACAGCACCATGACCCCCTGGACCCAGCGCTGCATCCGACAGGCCGACTGCATCCTCATCGTGGGTCTGGGGGACCAGGAGCCCGCCCTCGGCCAGGTCAGTGTTTGGTCGCAGCTCACAACATGCCCGCATCAGACAGGTGTACTGCGAAATGAGGTGACTGGCTAATCCTGATAACTTTAGGAATAATCGCTGATCTCTGAAAGAACTCTGCAGCTCAGTGTCACTCGTCTGTCATTTCAAAGGCGATATGATGCGCTGTTTCGAGATCAGCAAATGTTGTTACCCCGGCAAGCCAATAACCTCATTTGGTAGAGCTGTCTGGGTTTCGGTCTAAAGGAGAGGCTACTCTGGGTACAAAGGGGAAGCATTCCATGCTGCAGCAGTAATCAGTGGAACTGGCTACACCATATGCAAGAGCACGACATGCGTTCAAAAAAATTGCACCAATCTTCTATATCTACATTCACACACTCTCACTCATTTCCACCATCCAATCTTGTCAACTGTCAAAACCGAAGCCTTAAGGTCAAGAGATGTTACCGCGGTTGTGTATGGAATCAAATCAGTGCCAATAATATTTTCTACCTGTGAAAAGATTTTCTTATGTGTTAGAGTTTTGCAGTTGTATAAAACAATCTGCAAAAAAATGTCTTTAAGGATATGATTTGCACATATGTAGAGCAGTTTTGCAGCTGTGGAATTATTTTGTGTGTGTGCAAAAAAAAATAAAAAATAGGCCTTACCTGCAGAAATATTTTGTGCACATGTGGAAAAACTTACTTGCACAAGCACAGATTGTTTTATGCAACTGCAAAACTCTCTGCAAATCTTTTCACAGGTACAAAATACAATTGCCACTGATTTGATTCCATACTTGTGCCCCTTGAGCAAGACACTTAACTTGCCTTTAACCAGACATCTTAACTCCACCTCTGTCTCCCTCCCCCACAGCTGGAACAGATGCTGGAGAACACGGCAGTGCGGGCCCTGAAGCAGCTGGTTCTGCTGCACCGTGAGGACGGACCCGGACCGTCCCGGACCGTGGAGTGGCTCAACATGCGCAGCTGGTGCTCGGGTCACCTGCACCTGCGGTGTCCGCGTAGGGTCTTCTCCCGACGGAGCCCATCCAGACTGGTACCGTCTCTCGCCGTTCGTCTTAGAATAGCTGCACACATGAATTCTATAGTCTAATCTACTTACTATGAGAGCCCTTTCCTTTGGCAGGTGGACAAACATATGTTGTTTTATCAGACTGTAGCTAGCTGCCTAAATGGACCATATTATATGCATAGGATCTGTATACAAGGCATTAGCAAACCTTCCAGGTGACTGTTGCTGCACACTGTTCTTTATAAACTCACAAACTAACTAGCAAAGCAAATCCATTAGACTAGTCATAACATTATTCAATGTGTCCAGTTAAAGTGATTATCAAGGTCGGCAATTGTTGTTATGCTACGTGGTCATGGCGCAGGCAGGGCTGAGAGTCAGGGAGAGGAGGAGAGCGACTAGAGCAGTGGTGAGACAGGGACATGCTCTGGAGATGCAGACGATGAGGTGAGACATTTGAAGAAACAGTGCCTTCAGAACATTGGTTTTAGCCCAGGCCTACACGTCTTAACGGCATCATGTGACTTATCGGCATCATGTGACTTTGCTCTTTGGGTAAAATAAGGCTGTCTAATACCCTATGGTGGGGGACAAAACATGATTCTGATTTGTATGTATGTATTGTCAGTAAAATAGTTGTATGGAGCTGAGCATTACAAAGGAAAGTGGAGGGGGTGTCATCTCAGAGAAATCACAGATTAGTCTTGTTAGATTTGAATGGAAATGGTCATTGTAGTTCTTATATATAAATAATGTTTGAAATATCTAGTGTGGAAGTATGGAAACTAATGTGTCTGTCTGTCTGTCTCTCTCTCTTTCTGCCTCTGCGTGTTTTTGTGTGTGTGTGCGTCTCTTCTCTCTCTCTCTCTCTCTCTCTCTCTCTCTCTCTCTGCGTGTTTTTGTGTGTCTGCGTGTGTGTCTGCAGAGGGAGGTGTATGAGAAGGTGTTTGAGAAGACGCCGACCGCCACAGTGACTTCTCTCGTCTAGCGCGAGTCCTGACGGGGAACAGCATTGCTCTGGTGCTGGGAGGAGGGGGAGCCAGGTAAATAAGCAGCGTCAAGTACAGCGGTGTTTCAGCATAACATATTATTTAACATAATAACATTTATGTTAATGTCACTTATTAGTGCGATGAGCACTTCCACAGAGGGTCAGATAGAAACCTTCAAAAACGTACCTACCCACTTTAATGCATATTTTATAGATGGACAGAACTTGTTTTCTACTTTCCAGTAACCCAGGCCTCTAAGCCTCAAAACTAGGACAGCTTTTTGTCATTCTGTGTTGGGACTCTGAAGCCATTTTGAGTCCTTGAATCCTGTCAATCCCACAGAGGGTGCTCACACGTGGGTGTCATCAAAGCCATGGAGGAGGCAGGGATCCCCATCGACATCGTGGGCGGCACCTCCATCGGCTCGTTCATCGGTGCCTTGTACGCAGAAGAGCGCAGTGCCGTGCGCGTCAAACAACGAGCACGAGAATGGTCCAAGGTAGTGATAATAGCATCCCATAAAACCATATTGCATAATCTTGCTGCCACCACATCTGAGGGCTAGCATAAAGGCAAGAATGTTTTATTCATCGAGTTAAGCCGTCCTTGGACATCTGAGCGTTGTTTTTGATAATAACTCAAATCCAACCCTGATGAACCGATTTAAGTTCACAGAGGAGAAAAGATGCCTCTCCTTAAAGGGGTGCTTCAAACTCAATTTGTACCGGCTTGCGTTTTCTCCTAGGCAATGAATTCGGTGTTCAAAACTGTGCTGGATCTGACCTATCCCATCACCTCCATGTTCTCGGGTTCTGCCTTCAACACCAGCATCTCCAACGTGTTCGAGGACAAGCAGATTGAGGTGAGACACTCTCTCAGAAATCCTGAGAGTTGAACCACTGGTCGCATCAACTGGTCACGTCCTTTGAACAGAATCCATTCACCCCAAAAGAGTGAGCCACAGACGTCCGACTGCGCACTGCACTGTAGTTCTTTAGCTTTCAGTGGCGTTTACTAATGAACAGTGGCATTTCTTAGACACCCCTCACTCTTTGTGTTTGTGTATTTTTATAATAAAGATTTACAGCTTGGAGCTCCTACACTCAAATCACATCAACGTTTTTGCGCGATAACTTAATAAATGCTTCTCACAAGATTCGTCTCTATGCCTGTTCTCACGTTCTCACGCCCCACTCTCATCATCTCTCCAGGACCTGTGGCTGCCCTACTTCAACGTGACCACTGACATCACCGCTTCCGCCATGCGGGTCCACCAGGACGGTGAGTGATGACTGCTGTACCCAGTCTCTCCTCAGCCCCCCAATTTGTGTTTACTGCTCTTGTTCACTTCTTTGCTGCTGCTGTTGTTGTTTATTTACTGGGTTAACAGCATTGCAACATTGTTGTTTGTTGCTTAGATTAGATTGTTGTTTATTTATTTAACTGTTTTGTATTGGGGGGTCAATGCTGCTTCCTTTCCTGCTCTTATCAACTTGAATGTGATAATTAGGGGAGCTTCCTGCCCTGAAACACACATTGAGCAGCACTTTTGAACTGGAGAATATGTTTTTCTCAACAACATTCCTGTTAGTTTTTTCTCCCCTGGGCATACATGTAAAGGCATAACACAGACAATGGGAAACCGATGAGATCTGTCTCTGCGGTGCTTACAGGAATATTTATAAATGCTGTCCCTTTTTCTGAGCTTCAGAATAGCTTGGCTTCCCTATTAGCCTATCTTAGCTAATTTACTAGCTAATCTAATAGGGAATAGCTAATTGGACAATAAACATGGACCTACTTAACTACACCTACACCACCTGAAATGTGATGAGGTTAATGCAAAGCCCTAAGTGCTGGTTGATAAGAACAGGAAGTATGGGTAGCATCAGGTGTCATAGCAAATCTTAGAGCGTTGAGTTACAAGTAGTGTTATCTGGGTATTGGCAGGACAAAAGAGGACAGGTAGTGTGTTGGCACTTTCAAGGTTCAAACCTTTAAAAGATTGACCTGTGCAGCCTGCTAAATGCTGCATGTGAAGATAGCTTATATGAGACCAGACAGTGCAGTTCTGGCTAGGTTCAACAACAGCTGATCAAGAATGTTAAATTTAACCGTACTCCTTGTAGAGATGATCAACTTACCTTTGCTTGTGATGACAGAGAACTAATGCAAGTAACAATTATAAACCAGTAATTAGCATCTTGAAAAGTATTTAAATACAACTTGATTGGAGAGAATGAAAGAGAAAGCTCTTTTTATTAATTAAGACAGATTTATGGTTTGTGGTATTAGATATGTTGCTTACACTTAGCCTACTTACCCACAACATAGTCAAGTGTTTCAGTTGGGACCTTTAAGGTCCTACCATTTCATTAGGAATAGAAGTAGTCCAATGTTGCATGCAATTCTTGGTGTTTATTTATTTATTTATTCATTCATCTTTGTTATACATATACCTTTGGGCTATGTGTCTTGGGTGGGGGTGGGGTTGGGTAGCTTTTTAGTAGTATTTCTAGTGTGCACTGCAACAGCGTATGATTGTCTGTGCATCCATGCTTGACTGTCACCACCACTCATGTAATGTGCATTGACTGACAAACTGATTGATTGTTGGATTGATTGATTGATTGATTGGTTGATTGACTGATTGTTTGACCGCCTTGAATGTTTGTTCTTTGATTTGTTTGAGAAGCACTTTGCACCTTTCTTAACCCTGCTGTAATTGTGTGTGTGTGTGTTTGAGGTTGATCCTGCTTACCTTGCTCATAAAGTGTTTCTGCTCTGAGGGTGTGTAGTGCACACCTTTTCAACTGACACCCCAAATCCAGCACTTGACAGTACATCCATACATTTAAAGGGCCAACTGAAAAGTTTAACAATAAGTTGTTTGTTTTTTTTCCAAAAATATTTCAAGTCCTCTCTGAAGACTGAATAGCTCACCTTCCACTGTGATTTCTGTCTGTGTCATTTGGAATTAAGACCTTGTGCTGTATTTTATTCATCCCCTGGATGGGTAGCTGCTGGCTTTGGGGTGTCTTTGGCTGGGGATCTAATCCCTTTGCCTCTACATAGGTGCAGTGCTTGTGACTGTGCACCTGGCATGTCCTAACTAACTTTGGGGGCCAAGCTTGCCCCCCCCCCCTCTCTACACCTCTATTTTCCTGTTCTTTTTTCCGTGTTTCTCTATTCCTCTTGCTTCCTGCTTTACTGTTTCTCTCCTTCCCTCCTTCTCTCTTCTACTCCCACCATGGTTTTGCATTCATCAGACATTCACACAAACTCTGTACCATTTATCCTTGCCCATATCCACAGCTGTCTCATTTTATCTTCATTTACAACACTTGTTTCCATCTAGCATGGACATCCTCTATCACTTAAACACTTTCACACCTCCCCCCTGTGACACCATGCATTTTCTCTTTGCTTGGTTATTTTTGCATCCCCATTTCAATCTGTGATGGTGGGAAAGATGAAGCATTTTTTTTCCTTACAGTCAGAAATATTATTACATAATCACCAGTAAAGGTTAGCTCCATTGGCTTCTGCTGACTGACTTTATAACATGGCAGCCTAGTATAAAGTGCCTGTAATGCTTCCTGCTAGCTCTCTGCTCTTTCTGTAGGGGCATCAGCCCTTTTGATTTCCTGTTTCCTCCCAGTGGTTGTCAAGCGACATCACTAGGATCCAGAACATTCTCTCTGCTACTTCCTGCCCCTCCTCTGCTTCAAAGTCTTCCCAATCCATTTCTTTTTTTGGTCTGGTGTTTTTTTTTTCCCCCATTTGGCTAGATATGCTCTCTTAGCTTGCAGTCAGCCTAAGCACACATTGCAAGGAGGCGTTGGTAATTCTGAATTCTTCATAGGTCTTAGTGGTAACG
This sequence comes from Tenualosa ilisha, assembly GCA_015244755.2. Taxonomy (NCBI): domain Eukaryota; kingdom Metazoa; phylum Chordata; class Actinopteri; order Clupeiformes; family Clupeidae; genus Tenualosa; species Tenualosa ilisha. The sequence goes on along the minus strand of PYXC01001445.1, from coordinate 758,986 downwards.
CACAGACCTGATGGACTCCATTATGTAATGCCTGTTTAGAAGCGGAAGGACCTGATATTACTGAACTTCCTTGCGTGTTTTTTTTTCCCCCAACTTAGCCTGACCAACAGCTCTGTCTCCCTCCTCTCTCTAAAACTCTCTCTTTCTCACAGTCACCTATTCTTTCTGTCTCTCTCTCTCTGTCTCGGTGTGTGCGTGTGTGTTTGCTTTCTGCAGGTACTTCATGAGCTTTTGTTTTTTTTCTCTTGTTTTTAGTAGCTTACCACTCTGTCATCGATCGCTAACAAGCACATTATGCTAACACTAATCTTTGCTAAGAAAACAGGAGTAAACCTTGACCGAACCCAAAGAGAGATGTCTTTGAGTGTAGTTTGAAAGCCAGTTGAAAAGAGACAGAAGGCAGAAGAACCGTACATTTTCCACTTGTCATAGACAGTATAGATGTATTCAGGAAGACTCACAGTCCTATGTTAGAGGCTCACAGTGTGTAGAAGTTAGCTTCGCTAAGTAAGCATCACTAATTCACTCTGTTCAGTCGATCTAGTCTTGGTTAATTGATGTCTAGTTAAAATAAAAACAGGGGTTTCTCCCTTGGGAGCATTCTCTAGTGTTGACCCTTTGTTGACTCTCACCTTCACATCATCTGTCTGCTGTCTCTCAGGTGTTCTCGTCTCCTCAGCTCTGTCTCTTGTCTGTCCTGTTATCTCTCTGTCATCTTGTTCAATTCATCTCTCACTTTCTCCCACTCCCTACCCTCTGTCCCTGTCTTTGTTTCTTTCCATCTGTTTGTCACCCTTCCTTCCTTTCTTTCTTCCTTTGTTTCTTTCTTTTTTTCTTTCTTTCCCTTTTTATCTGTTTTATTCCCACTCCTACACTTGTCTGTTCTGCTCTCCTTCACGTCCTCTCCTTCTATCTCTCTCTCTGTCTCACTCTTTCTTTTTCTCCCTCTCTCTCTCCTATCCCTCCCCCTCTCTGTCTCTCTCTCCCATCTCTCTGTCTCTCTCTCTCCAGGGCCCCCCCCCTCTCTCTCCCATCTCTCTCTCTCTTTCCTCTCTGTGTTGGGGGGGCTGGGCTGCTGTGGTCCATTTTGATTTCCTCTCCATCTTCATTTGACAGGCTCAGTGTGGCGCTATGTTAGAGCCAGTGCGTCCTACACCCCCTATTTACCTCCTCTCTGCGACCCTAAGGATGGTCACCTGCTTGTGGATGGTTGCTATGTAAACAATGTCCCAGGTCAGAGCTCTGCCCACCCTATATAACGACCAACCTCCCTCCCCCTTCAACACAACCACAACAACAACAACCACCACCACCACGCACACAATCTTTTCCAACCCTGAACTCCCTCAAACAACTGCACAGGAAAAAAAAGACAAATACAACCAAACAAAAAGTAGTTCCCTTCGGCAATAGTCAACCACTCGGTTATCCTCTCCCTTTGTCCCGACATACACTCCTAACCAACACCTTCCCTTATTCCTGACTGCTTGCATATTGGGAACCTCATGGCTTGGAAGGAATCAGCAAGGCAAGACATGCCAGACAGTGCCCAAAAGATGGACAGAGCAGAAAGGAGGTCTGGGTTTTCAACCCCTTTCTACCCTTCCACACATGTTTATCCTTTGAACAACATTCCTGTTGTTGTAAATTGGCCTTCAAATTTAAACAGCAACAACAGCTAAATTAATTAAGTAATTAATTTTTAAAAATCAGATCACTCAACAAGTTAACTCCAAATGCTCCAGTTTGAGAGGTCCCAGCATAATTTCTTCATCCAGAACGGCAGTGGTGTTAGGTAACAGGTCCTTATCTCTGGGTTGAATATGCATGAGGTCTCTACCTCTGGTTCGGGGAACAGACCTTTCTTCTTCTTCTTCTCCTTCTCCTCCTCCTCTTCCTCCTTTACCTGTTACTCAACCTGCACAGTATATATGCATCCATATGCTTGTGCGTCCTTATGGCCAGTCCTAAGAAGTGAACACTGGCTGCATTTTTGAGATGTATGTATCATCCACAATTGCGATTGGATCTGCAGTTTTAGGAAGGTTTCGCATTCCCATCAAATCTTGGTTTCCCTAATATCTCTGCATGTTCATAACTTGATGGAACAAGGGTCAGAATAAATGTAATTGTGAGCCTTTGCGAATGTTCCTCAGAATTGTTTACCTTTGATCATTTTTAGCGACATCAGTTATGTTTAATTTGGTGTGGGTTAGGTAGTTGGGTAGGCATTGAAATATCACTTTTGAGAATGAAATCCCTCAGGAATGAAGGAATGAATACTTAAGTTAGATTACAAGCAAGTTGGCAGAAAGGGCTGTTTTTTTATTTATTTATTTTTACTTATTTTACTTATTTAGGTATTTATTTGTCAACGTTTTTTAGATTTGTTTGTTTGTTTTTTTTACTCTCGTCTCATCTTTTCTTCATGTGACTGTCTGGCTGTGGTTTTTCATGGTCTTCCTATTTTGTTTTTGTCTTTTTTTGTATATTGTTTTGTTTGCATTTTTGTTTGTTTCCCCACCTCTCCTCTGTTGCACACGCAAGCACTTTCAATGTGGCTGGAGCTTTGCTGAGTGCTGGGCTGGCACACTGACATTGCCTCTCATGTGTGTATGTACATGTGCGCATGTTGCTCTATCAGCATTGCAATCTAAGCAATGAAGGGTTGACCCAAATTGGGTTGGGAAACCTAATGGGCACTATTAGTATGGGTCAGTGTTCTGGATCCTGTATGAACCTGTGGTTCATATATGTTGATGATCAATTGCTTTATGAGACCTTCACCACCACCACCACCCCTTCTCAGAAATCAAAATGTCTGACTGACGAGTCTGTTCTCAGAGGCTCGATTCAGTGTCTGATTCATTCACCCTCGCCTATGCCTAACTGGTGATCTGTGTTACCCCACACACACACACACACACACACACACACACACACACACACACACACACACACAATCACACATGCTACTGTCAGTCCCCCCACACCAAAAAAACCTCTCGCAAATCATTGTCATATACACACACACACACAGACACATAGCCTCGCTCTCTCTGTCTCTCTTGTTTGACATATGGTGCTCCTTCTCCTTCCAATCCATGCTGTAGCCAGTGCTCTCCTTACCCTGCTGCTGCTGCTGCTGCCACCTGCTGGCTATGGCTGGTAGCACAGGTCAGGATTGGCTGGCTGCCCCACCCCAAAAAAATGTGTTCACTGACGGATCTCCAAAGTCTGTCTCTAAAGATTCTCTGGCTGCCACTGGACAGGGACATCTACAGGTAATGGAGTTAGTTTTAAATTTGATCTGAAACTGATACAATTTTAAATTTGAAAATTCCTGACTTCATATTAACAACAACTAAAACAACAGATCTATAGATCAACTCTGCTGAACAGGGACTGTATTTATCCCACTGTGCCAGAAGCCAGAGATTCTCTAGGAGACATTTTTTGGAGATTTGTCTACCTCGTGGCCCAGTTCCAAGCCCTGCGCCATACTCTCCTGCACCTTGTATGTATTGTACACACAATACAAGCTGTGGGGGCCTTGGTTAATGGTACGTAGCTGTCATGAGGTAGACTGACCAAAGGCTTTGCTCCATCCTTGGGTCGACCGTTCAAGAGTGTAGGCTTTGCCGCCCCTTTTCCCCAACCTTTTCCGCTCCCTGCGCCTGCTGCGATGGGTCGTCAGTCTTGATGTGTTATTGCAGCGTGGTTGCTAATCAGTCGAGTCGGCAAGGTTTTTGCGGTTCACCGATATTCGATGCGTTTTTTAAGACGATATTGAGATGTTATCCTCCTCCTCCTCCTCCTGCTCCCTCCTCCCCCCTCCGGTGTGCCAGGCTCTCTGTGGCGCTATGTGCGGGCGAGCATGACCCTCTCGGGGTACCTGCCGCCCCTCTGCGACCCCAAAGACGGCAACTTGCTCATGGATGGTGGCTACATCAACAACCTCCCAGGCAAGTACGGGTTGGCTGCTGTGGCTGACCCACTCCCCCAACACCTTACCACCACCACCACCACCACCCCCACCTTCTCCAACATCGGCCGTCTAGCCTGCCACTGGAAAGGAGGAGACTGGGGAGGGGGGGTCCCCAAAAGTAAAGAGTGTAGGGGAAGAGAACGTTAGGTTAAGGAGGTAGCGAACAACAGCATGGGGGGTGAGGGGGATTGGGTGAGGCGAGATTCTGGACCAGGTAAGTACGTGCGTTTCGTGCTGACGAACAGAAAAAGGGTAGCTGAGGTTTCAGAGTACGCCTTCTCCTTCTGAGCTGAATCGTGTCAATTCTACCTCTTTTCTTTTTAAGAGACCATATTGGAATTTCTTCTAGAAACAAATGGCCAAATGGCATAAGACCTTTTTATCATCCCCTCTGGATTTGAAGTTTGGGAAAAACCAAACTTCAAACCTGGTCGCCAGTTCGCCATAAATAAGAGTGAACGCCAAAGATGGTTGAATTGAGTTTAATTATCACTTGTCCTTAGATGGAAAAGGCAGTACACGGAGATGAGACTAGCCTCCCGGTTTGCCAGTGTTTTCATTACTCAGTTAAGTAATAGACAAGCTTGAGGGACAGTGCTAGCCTGCCCAGTCGTCCAATGGCCATGTGTGAAATTCACATTAAAATCACAGTCTGGTCTGGTGTGTGATCAAGAACTAGATCTTTTGTAATCTTATGAGAGGGCTCCCGGTAACAAAAGGCCTCTTTCATCAATGTCTTCCTTAAAAAAATTAATTCGTTCTTATGGTCCCAGTTAAATAATTAAAATATATGCAATAATATTGCATTTAGAATATTTAACAACTCAGATCTGATGGAAATGCAACAACTTATTTTCCACAAACATGTCTGCATTAGCTGCGTGAGTCACATTTACCAACACATTTCTGTGGAAAAACTGATTTCCCCGGAAGGTTGTTGAATGAAGATCATTGATACTGGTTGCGTCTGGTTGTTGATAAACTGTCTTGATTCCTTTAATCTGTGTCACACACCAGACCAAAGAGTGTCTATCCAGTTGAAATGTAATGCAGTCTTCCATGTGACTAACAGCCCAAGTGCTAATTATAACTAAGGGGCTTTGCTATTGTGATGGTGATTCACTAACATTCCCATAATTGTTATATTGCAACTGGAGAGAGGGCTGAAACATCTGGATTTTTTTTCTACATGCCATAAAAATACAACAAATAAAAGTATTAGATTTAATCCAGAAAGCTCAGTTCACAAAAGGGGTATAAAGACATTAATCCTTGCAGTATTTTTGTTGTTTTATAGCATACAGAAAAAAAAACTCTCTTTCCTTTAGTTGTATTACTTGTTGCATGTTTCTTGGGTTTACCTTTAGTGTAGAAATATTCATTAAGTCAATTCTCAAATGGATGAAATTCAAACCATGCCTCACAGATGCACGAAAGAAAAATTGAAAATGTTTCATAAACATTCACAGAAATTACACCATGATTTTTTTTTTTTTTTTTTTTGTGCGGCATGGTTGTACTTTCTTGGAGATATCTGCATATGAATTGCCCCTGCTAGACATACCAAAGCCTTTCAGTGTAGGCATTTATTAAATATTAACTGCGAGACCAAACAACCAAAGCTCCATAGATCTGTGCTGGAGCAGCTGTTTGATACTTGGGTAGTTATGACCCGTTTCCAATTTTCAGCTGACCCTTGGCAGATATTATGGGGCTGTTATGCATCAGATATCTCCTGTGAACATCAATGAAGTAGTTAGTGTCCCAGACTATTGCACTGCATTGCCACATTCACCCATGCGCTTAAAAGGTTTTCAAGATTTGTATTAGTGTTGTGTTGAAGAAGTTATCAATACCTATTAATGTCTACCAAAGGAAATTAGTGCATATTTATGCAACTTTTGCAGTGTGTGAAAATGCAATTGGATGTCAAATGTGGCAAAGCGATGTGACGGTACACTCGAGTGTTTTTATTTTTTTGCCTTTGGTTAATTGCTCACTGATAACACTAGTCTGGTTTCTCCCACAAACGCATCCACAATTGGATGTGCCTGTGTTTTGTGCGTCCGTTTGTTCGTGTGCAACGTCTCACGTCCTACAGCCGACATCGCCAGGACTCTTGGCGCCAAGACCGTCATCGCCATTGACGTGGGCAGCCAAGATGAGACCGACCTTTGCAACTATGGCGACAGCCTCTCGGGATTCTGGTTACTGTGGAAACGAATCAACCCCTGGGCAGAAAAAGTCAAGGTGACCCAGCACTAAAATGTCTCCATATTTTACAGGGCTGATAGTATTCAGGCGCTGTGCCTGATCTCCGGCGTACTGGCGTGACTGCAAAAAAATCGCGTTCACCCAGAGATTTAACAAACATTTCTCAGGATCTATCAGAGGCTCAGCGTTCCCTTTTAACCACACTAACGATATGGCTACTAGCCAATCAGAGATAGGGTTGGGGCGGGCAAAACAGATTGATTCAGATCCAATTGCTCCATCTGCTGTCGAAGTTTTCCCGTACCTGCAACGCACAGCTAAGTCACAGGATGGACCGCAAGTTTAGGAAACCAGAGGAAGATACCAAAGATGTCGAAAAAGGCGTAAAGAATAAATGGCGCTGGGCTTGGACAGAAGAGGTGGGTAGTCATAAGACGGCCACTGGGAGCTGGTACCTAAAGTTTCGGCAACCAGGTGCACTTAGGCACTTGTGTGCAACGGCGCTGAAGTATGGCAATTGCGGGGAAAAAGTGCTGTCACAGCACAAATCAGACCCCCGTCATAAAGCAGCTGTCCGTGTCAACACGCCTAACGTTTGCTCATCTCAAGTTTCACACATGAAGGTGTCAGGCTCTCACGTCACACATTTTTCCTCACGCAAACTGTCGTGTTTTGTAGGTCTACACGTTGTCTCACACACATAACCTCACACAGTTTAGACATAAGAGTACTCCTCTGTGCCAGTCCCCCCTCCCGTGTGCACCCAAGTTCAAATATGCGCAAGTCAGTTTATCATAAAACAGCATACGCCTAAGCTCATATAATGCGCTGAGCTGTCTTCCGTGAATCTCGCACCGTAACCTTTTCCGGTGATGCTAGTCACTAGTCTGAGTGAAAACGATTTAAGTCGAGAAAATCGACTGTAATTTACATCGCATGATATGCACTTACTCTGCCATCGCAACTAAATTGCATAGTGCATCGTTCACAAACTTGTTATCCACCACATGACAAACTGTATATCAGAATGAATGGTAGATCTTACAGAATTAACTGAAATAATGTGTTTATCCGCACGGTAAAGTATTCATGAATAATTCTGCGTTTAAATCACAGCAAATGACTGCATTGTGTCTCAAACTTTGGGCTGAAATTTAGACAGCAAAATAAAGCATTTTTGCCTTTCATATCAAATGAGGAGTAGGGACATTCTTCTTCAAATGGTTCAAATGATAACATTTCAGTTCAATTTCAGTTCGGTTCAGTTAAAGCTGTAATGAAGAAAATACAGTCCATGTCTTTTGAAAAACGACATGAATCTCTATGTTGGGCATTTTTCACTGAGATAAATAAAGACATAGGCCTGAAGAAAAACATGAAACATATCAAAATATATTATCTTATGAATGTATAGCCTAATGATGAATGATAATTAAGAATAATGCTTCATCACTCCTAAATCATTATATTTAAAAAAAAATGGAAAGGAACAGAAGCTGGACCTCTGAAATGCAAAAATCTTCCTTCGCAGTCTCTAAGCCCTTGCAGAACCAGCCATCTGCTATTTGTTTCACTGCAATCCCAGTCCATTTGTCCATTACATTACATGCAAAATTGATCTGAGGTCATTTGTCTTTTTTTTTTTTTCCTTTCAAAATTGCTTGCATTTCAGTGTGATGGGGTGCCTTGTCTGCATCTTAAGTCACATACACACACATGCATGCACTCTCTCTCTCACACACACACACACACACATACACACACACACACTACAGGAAGACTATATTAATGCGTAAATGGCCGAAATGACTAAGTAGTGTTTTGCTGTGTTTTTCCACTGTCAGCCCTGTACTATTAGTGAACTTATTTGAAGTTTATCTACCACTTTGAAATGTTTTTTGAGCAATACACCTAATTCAAGTTCTGGTCTTGGTGCTTTAGAGTTCTGTGTCCATGAATGGAAAGCCAAGGTTAGACTGATGAAGCCTTAAAGTTTTGTGTCATATTAATAGCATACCAAAAGAAAAAAAAACACACTTGTGCATGAATAAAGAAAAACTGCAAGGAATTTCAGTAGAGTTTTAGCGATATCTAAATAGTTCTCATCATTTTTTCTTGACCCCTGACTTCTGGGGTTGCCCAGGTCCCTGACATGGCTGAGATCCAGTCGAGGCTGGCGTACGTCTCGTGCGTGCGGCAGCTTGAGGTAGTGAAGAAGAGTGCCTACTGTGAGTACATCCGGCCGCCCATTGACCGCTTCAAGACCATGGACTTCGGCAAGTTTGACGAAATCTACGTGAGTGTCACCATTCTTTACTTCTAACTCCTGTTCTGCAGTTGCCATATTCATGGGCATTAAGATTCCATACATGTTTTGTCCAGTTACTCGGGGTATTTTCCACCTTTAGACACATACTGTGTACTATCTGTATCTGACTAATAATCAAACTGTCATCAAAATTGTGTTTTGTTTGTTTTTTTTATTATTAATTTGAAATTAACTGTTGTTTTAAATGTGCTATATAAATAATTATTACTTACTAATTATTAGTAAGCAATAATTATTTGACTATTTGACTTGACTACAGGTTAGAGAAACTGAGGTTGGGACTAGGATTGAAACTGTTGTCTGTCCGTTTGTGCAGGACGTTGGGTTTCAGCACGGCAAGCTGCTCTTCACCGGCTGGGCTCGTGGTGACATCATCGAGAACATGCTGAAAGACTACCGGTCAGCCGACTACAACGACAGCAAGAAGACCGATGTGAGAATCCCCTTTTTACTGCTCCTTCAGTCATTAGAAATACAAATCATCCATTTTGCTGCCTCATCATTAAAAAAAAAGAGAGAAATAGAAAAGCGAATCGGATTTTATCAATCAGTCTGTCATCGAAATCAACATTTTTTATGCATCAATCTAAAATCAGTCTTCATCAGTCCAGTTTTAGCATTGTTGATACCCATATGTGTTAAGGCCACTGATATTTTTGTTCCTCTAAGGTCCCACCTTTAAAGTTTTAGATGTTCTAGCAACTTTTGTCAGCTATCAGGTACTTCAGGGCCAGTCTCTCCTAGACCAACATGGGGTATCAGGTACTTCAGGGCCAGTCTCTCCTAGACCAACATAGGGTATCAGGTACTTCAGGGCCAGTCTCTCCTAGAGCAACATAGGGTTAAGGTACCAACATAGGGTATCAGGTACTTCAGGGCCAGTCTCTCCTAGAGCAACATAGGGATCAGGTACTTCAGGGCCAGTCTCTCCTTGACCAACATAGGGTATCGGTACTTCAGGGCCAGTCTCTCCTAGACCAACATAGGGTATCAGGTACTTCAGGGCCAGTCTCTAGACCATAGGTAGTACCAACATAGGGTATCAGGTACTTCAGGGCCAGTCTCTCCTAGAGCAACATAGGGTTAAGGTACCAACATAGGGTATCAGGTACTTCAGGGCTGGTCTCCCCTAGAGCAACATAGGGTTAAGCGCTTTGCTCAACGGTAGCAGCCAGCATTCGAACTCACAATTGCCAGGCTACTAGCAATCTAGCCTGGTTTCTTAACTGCTACAGTACCATCACTTGACATTACAGTAAACAAACAAATATGTAGGCCACTGATGTTTGCTCTTTTCTGTTCCCTAGTCCTGTACATGCACAGGGGCGGACTTCACAGACCTGGCTGAGATTGTGTCCCGGATTGAACCAGTCCAGGGCTTTGTAGCTGCTGATGGTCCGTCTTTACATATTTGAGATTTTTTTTAATATATATTATTATTATTACTAATAATTAATTGCACTGTACATTTTTAAAGATGTTTAGAGAGTATAACAACTCCATTTTCAAAAAAACATTTAAACCCAATTTTAAATGAAAGATAATGCAAGACAATATATAAATTGTAGAAACAGAATCTTTTCTGGTTTTATTTTTATTTATTTTTTTTGTCTTTGCATTTATGTCCGTTGTAAATGAGTTTGGTTGATTAGCATGTGTTCTCTGTGACAGCGGAGGAGTCTGACTGCCTGACGGAGTACGAGGAGGATGGTATGGATACAGTACGGGAGGAGGAGGGTGAGGAAGAGGAGGATGAAGCCGACGACCCCGAGGACCACTCTCCCAGCGAGTGGGGTCCCAACGGAGTGTTCCAGGCGGTAAGACTCGCAGACACACACACACACACCAACCCTTACATTCAGTTCTTAACCTCTATAAAAGTGGAAAGTGCTTTAAAGTCTTGACCCTTCCTGAGAGTCTTGCCTAGTTATGTAGTTAAGCTGTGTTGAGTGTGTGACCTCATACTCCTGAAAGTTATGTTTAGCTAGCAGCCATGATTTAAGTGCATGGAAAACTGCACCACTCGGAAAAACCCATTTAAACACCCTTCTGTTGCCAGCTCTTTTAATGCTGACTAGTGGCCTTATCCTCCTCTGTGTCCTTGGCACAGGACGTGTCCCAGGATGAGGAGAAGTCCGTCCGCCAGCGCAGGAAGACACCAGGTGATTCCAACACCTGCTCTGAGGTCTCAGACTGTTGACGTCGCCAGCTGACCTACCCTGCGTGCTGAGAGGGTCGGAGGTCAAGGGTCAAAGCTTGCTGGGGTGGAGGTGCTTGACACCTTACCCCTGATCTTGGAAAAGCAAGCCTTCCTCTGGACACAGGAGAGTGGAGAACCAAAGATATCAGCCCCCACACACAACTTTGGACGTGTGGGGAGAACGAGAAGTGGACTTTAAAGACCCTTTGAAGTGAGGGGAATCTTGAAAGGTTGCGTGTGTGTGTGTGTGTGTTTGTGTGTGTGTGAGAGAGAGAGTGAGTCCGCAGACCGAGTCCAGTCAGATTGAGGTCTGATGACACTGTGGTCCAAGAAATGAACACTATTCATTCATTTATTTCACCTTCCTCCTCCAACATTCCTTTTTTCAACGTTCCATCTGAAAGAGCAGTTGATACGGAAAAAAGGAATGTGTACACTTGGAATTGTGTAGGTAGGGTGGGTGGGGGAGCGTGTGTGTGTGTGTGTGTGTGTGTTTGGAAGATCAAAAGACTGGAAGACTTGGAATATAAGCGTTCTCATCTGCATGTGATCTTAATTTATTTGCCATATTATGACTGAATATTAGGACACACAGACAGTCTAACTAGAATAATACATCATGAGATAATTTGTTTCGACTGGCCAGTGAAAAAGGAAGTGGAAAGTATTAATATGTGGTGATCACGTGGCATACACTTGGAGTATAAAGTGACACCGTGTTAAAGGGAAGATGTTGAGGTGGGTGGGTTTAAACGTAAGGTATGGAAAGATTCCAGTTTTCCGTAGTTTGCGTAGATCATCAGAATTAGAAGATGTACCATGAGGTAGGAAATGCAGCGTTTAAAGTAGGGGACGATCTTTGGATAAGAACGATGAAGTAGGGTGGGAGAAAAAGTTTGTAAAAAGTTCAAGTTTGGAGTTAAGTGAAAATGTAGGAGAGATAAAAGAGCGTTGGAAAGGGGCGTAAAATGTAAAGGAGATTACCTGAAGCTCGACAAGTGGGTAATGACTTTGTGGAGGTAGGGGAGAAAAAATAGTGAAATGAAGGGTATGGAGGAAGTCTATGGTACTGTGGTAGAATGTGGGGAGCAATGTAGGGAAATAGAATGTGGCCGTGTGTGTGTGTGTGTGTGTGTGTCCGTCCAAGTGAGTGAATGGGTGGGTACATGTGTGCACACATTTACTGGATCATCAGGTTCAGTTGCCCATCTGGACAGGTGTGCCCAGGTCCAATTGTGGACCCTTTGGGGGGAAAAAAAAGGTTTTCACATTTCCAGTGCTTTTATTTCATTTATTTTTATTATGTGTCTGTGTAGGATGTTTGCAGAGGTTTGTGCATGTGTTCGTCCTTGTCAGTGTGTGTGTGCATCTCATGTATGCACTGATTTGCCAACGGCATTTTTTGTGTCCTAGTTTTGTGATCAGCCTTGAGGGCAACCTTGCTTTTTAACCCCTCTGCAGGGGGTGGATGCCTTTTATTGGAATTGCACATGTCCGCCACGGAGTCTCATGACTTGACGCGGAACCCGATCTCCCTGATCCCAGATTCATTACATTTCTATAGGACTGCATAGGTTAATCCACTTCTGATCAATTTAACAACTAATTTAAGCTGAGAGAACGGAGTAGGTCGTCTTAAAGTCGGCCTTGAGTACACACTGTATAAATGTATGTAAATTACCATTTACTAGTGTATTATGAGAAGTGCGATGCTTAACACAGATCACAGTATTTCGATCTGAGAAAGATAAAATAGAAAAGAATTAAAATGGCTACTTTGGTATGTTAATACTGTAAGCAATGGAAATGGGATGCCAATTTAGTTTATATTTATTATTTATTTGTGTTATCTGACTGAACTTTCCTATCATTAATTTTTAACTCTGGAAAAGTATCTCCATATGGCATGTGCTATGTGGACGTGAATATAAGTGGGTTGTACAGGTTTATCATTATTGTTTCTAATTTTTTGGGGGGGACGATTGGTAATGGGGTTGTTTTTTTTTCCTGTCAGAGCTGCAATTTCATGTTGAACTGAATTTAAGTGTTGAGAAGAAAAAATTAAATGCTAAATAATAAAGTAAACCCAAAGAACTGATGTATCACTCAAGATGGACATCAGTGTTTTCTGTTTGTAAGGTAAGGAAGCTTCGACTGCCTTCGATATTAATAGTGTGAATTGGTACTTGCATGGATACCAACAGGTCAAGAGGCTGAAAGGTGAGAATGGAGGGGGGCAGTTGTGCAGTAACCAATCAGTTTCAGTGCCCATGAGGACCCAGGTTTCAAGTCAAGCCTATGGTCATTTCCCAAATTAATTCCTAAACAGTCTCCCACTTAAATAAGGGCTAAGAATGGGATAGCCTTCAAATGATGGGAGAAAAGGGTTGGGTGTTTTTCTACTTGTTTTTGTACTTCCCACTCCAGTTTCACAGGTGACTCTTAAAATAAGAAAAAGGGAAGTGACAAACATGAGGGGTTTGCATCTGATGTGGAATTCACACTATTAGTGTGGTGAGTTTTAGGTAGTGGCTTCTCCCTGAAATAATCTCTTTGTACTGCCGCCATGCCTTCATTTGATTTGATCTTTCTGTGACACTTCACTTCCTGCTGCTGCAGCTAAAAACATGAACTGAAATAGGAATAGAAAACAAATAGGTCTTGGTTTGTATTTTATTCAGCTCACTTTAGGCAAGCACAGGAAAGGTATTTTTGGTGTGTAAGTTTTAACCGTATATTTGGTTCCTGTAAAAAGTCTAATGTCTAATAAAATTACTGAAATTCAAAAGTCATTAAAAATAAGCATACAACCTACAGCAATAGTACGGACGCCAGCTGACACAATTAACAACGGTACTACAAAACAACAAATAATCTTGCAGCTGCTCCTGGTACTTACAGTGTTTTTAAATTCCTGTTTCTTTTCCACTGAGCGTTATATTAATATTTCAGGTCTGCCGTGTGGTACTGATGACTGATGGCTAGACGTATGAGAAGTTGAACTGTCCTAATATACACTTGGCTACATCAAACTCAAATCAAGTATATTGACACAGATAGTTACCTCTGACAAAGACTCGTAAAAACATCAGTTGCGCACAAACATTCACGATGGGCAAAATCACCCAGATGAAAAACCTGAATTGTAGCCCTTGTCAACATGACAAATGTTAAACTTATCCATACAAATGGGAAACACATGACTTAACAGGCAGCATTTGTACCAGACAACAGATCCGAGCAAGAAATACACTGCCAATAGCATGTTAAGCCATCTGACCACCCAAACAGTAGAGTAAAAATTAGAAACAGTCAGTCTTGTATAGTAAACACACTTAAACCCTGTGAAACATCAGCGGACCATCGCTGAACAGAGCAGATGGCACAGCATCACTTCAGCTTGAGGAGATCTGAGGAGGGTTAGTAAGCCTGTGTGCCTTGGACCTTCTCACCAGCTCGCTGTCAGCTGAACCCGGCATAGCTTTAGGGGGGCAGTGGGGCCTCTGTGGCTTCCCTGGGCTTTGTTCTGTGGAAGGGAGGGAAGGTAGGAGGGGTCGGAGGAAGTGGTGGAACAGTAAAAGGCAGGAGGTGGAAATGCTGGGGATCGTGTCGTGTCACGTGATGTCATGTCCTGCCAGCTCAGCTCAGCTCCCCTCCCCTCCCCTTCCCTCCCAGGCGTCCTCTCTCTGTTGTGCCGCTAGACGCTTCTGATCTGGAAACGGGGAAAAAGGAACAGCTATGAACGGCTGATAACAGGTAAACAAGCCCTCAGTCTGAAGAACACAGCAAAGCAGACCACTGCACATTGCAAGGCAGGAATACAGGCATCAGTGTTTGTTTGTTTTTTTGTTTTTTTAATTTTTTTTGGTCCTGGGAAAACACAAAAAATGGACTTGAAGTTTTCTGTTCATTGTGACGATGTTCAAAGTTAAATCTACACAGTAAGACCTACTACTTACTCCTCTGTGACTGTAAACCAAAGCGCATGGACACAGCATTTGAGGACATAATCTTGGGCTTTGGGGATTTTTCCCCACCAATTACTGACATTTAACCAATCAAATTTATCATTTAAGCGATCAATTACATGGTTCACGAATCAAGAAAACAATTGACAGATGAGCAGACTATGAAAAATAATTGTTAGTTGCTGCTCTATGACACAGGCAACTGTGTACGAATGCTTTGGTCAAAAAGCACACTGTACTGTATATTTTCCAGTCTACATCGCAGATTTGCAGTCCTCACCTCTGGCCTCCTTCAGCTTCTTCCTCTCAGCCTCGCGCTCCTCTCGCGTCTGGGGGCTCCGCACACCCAAAGCCCCAATCACCAGCCTCCGAGCTAAGGCCGCGCTCGTCTGCGGACGCTCCTTGGCCGGGAGGAGGTAGTCTGGAAATAGAAATGGGGAGAGATGAGGACCCATAATCTCAACAAGAATGTAGCTATATAAGTTTATAGCTGTTTGTTCTTTCAGATACTTTTGAACTCTTATTCTAAAAACACATTTTGCCAATACCTCAACAGCTTTAAATGGGCATGTTATTGCAATTGACAACACTTGATAGTGCAAGAGCAGTTTGATTCGTTTTTTTGTCAAATGTTTCACATAACTTATCTTAACTAATATTCATTTTGCTTGCTGTTACAAAAGGCCTATGAAAAAATTGACTCTTTACTGATCTGTACTATTTTTCTCCCCACAAGACAAGTTTTTATTTTGTAGCAAACTTTTTCACGTACCCCCTGACAATGTGCTGCGGACCCCTGGAGGTCCAAAGACCAATTTGAGAACCAATGATTTAAAGTGAGAAAAGAAATGAAATTTAAATTCCCTAAAACAAAAGCTTATAATTTAACTGGTTCACATGGTCATACAGTGGAGAGTTGAAGTGATAACTAATAGAGAGAGATAAGCATGATGAAACAGCTAAAGTATTTCACTGAAGTGCAAACTGGTAGTGCAAAGAGCAAACATCATCAAGGCCACAGAATCAATATTTAGGCTACAACAACACAGGTGCAAACACATCTGTAAATCACTTTAGCATGAGTATGCAGGGACTACCTGAGCAGCTGCGGGCTTTGGCTTTGGTGACAGCCGAGGCTTTGGACAGAGGCCTCACCTTCAGCAGAGGGTTCCGTGTTGTTAGGGCATCCCGCGCTGTTTTGCAGGAAATGGACATGAAATGCTTTTAATGTACGCAGTTCACAACCAACTGACATAACCATGATATTTTTAAGTCTTTGGTCAGGGGTGAAAAAAGCAGATAACTGGCACAAAAAGATAACTGCCAATGTTCTAAACGATGCCAATGTTCTAAACAATGTCACAAATAAACAACCCCTATGGAAAGGGACCAAATTTTTGGAGATGGCTGCCAAAGAGACAAAAAAATGTGAGGACAAGCAAGACTCCAAAATGCAATTAAGATGTTTTAAAGTGGGCCCCAACTTGTTAATCTACAGCATGTGGCAATTAAATTTCCGAGGAGGACATACTATATAAAACACTAACTGAACCCACAGTACAATTTGACTCCACAATCATCTTTACACTGGCGGAAAACCACAGGCTAAACAGAGGGAGGTATGTGGGCAGTGTGCATGCAACCAAGAGCTTGATATAGCTCATCTTTTTTTTTTTTAATGGGTCTGTGCCATTTGGAGCATGCTCCTATAAACATTATCTTAATTAAATTATCACTGTTTGGGTTCTCAATTTTGGGGCCTTATTTTAGAAAATCTAGACAATTAAGAAATGGCCTGATGTTTAGCAAAAAAAAGAAAAAATTGCATAAATGGTCTTTGTCTTAGTTGTCCTTCCCGAACCCTTGTAATGTAAATTGTAATGCAGTATTAGGTAAGTACAGTATTAGGCACTATATAACAATAAGTAGTTGTTATTATTATTATTATTATTATCAGTTCTTACCTGCTATGGGACTGGAAAACAACCCCAAGGCGTGTGTGTCATCCACCCATTGGATGTCAAAGCCCTTCTGTCTGGAGACAAAATATGCACAATCCATAAGGAAACACTGTTCTGGGAACAGGCCTTAACTGTGCAGCATGGGTTATTCTAGAAAGTACTTGTCACTGTCTCAGTTTAAGTATGTTGGCAGGGTCATTCTCCTCATAATATTTAACACATAAACCATCATGTCATAGAGTATGCAGAGCTGTAAACAAAGCAACTGCTGTGAAGTGCAATGTTTTAGTGCAGAGAAGGAGAGACATCAGTTAACTTGTCTTGAGTAAATTTCATACTGGGGAGGAAATGAAGCCTATGGAACTTACTGGAAAGAGTGGAAAGCGCGGATCAGGTCCTCCGTTTTGAATTCGGGTGGGAAGTCATAGATCTCGACGATGTGCGACAGCTCATCTTCCCTGAGCTCGATCTCTTCAGTCTCTGGTGACCAGTTGTAGTAGTTAAAGCGTGGCTCTTGAATCGATTCTTTCTTACGACCTGACTTCTCTGCCATCTAAAATGGAGAAGAGACAACAAAACGCATGAGGCGATGTTAAGAGTTGATTTTGATTACATCTAATTTCATCATGTTTTTCCAACTGTTCTATATGGAGTACAGTAGTTGTCAAACTGGTGCAATAATGTACCAATTCTGGGGGACACGCAAAACAAATGTGGGTTCCACGCTCTCACAAGCTTCAAGAACAGATATGTGGAAAAAGATACTACCATTGCCATTACATTACCAGTACTTCCAATTGCCATTACATTTTAATGTACTATATTTATATGATCTCACTTGGTATGTTTGTTCTGCAATAATTTTGCAGGGATAGTCATTGTTATGGCAAGCTGTGAGTGGCGCACAGCAGAAATATCATAGTAATGTCCATGGTGCTGTCGGAACACAGTGGGACATAGAGTGTCTCTGAGGCAGACGTGACAGGTAAAAGTTTGGGAACCATTGGAGTACAGCTAGGTTGTATAGTGCACCACCCCACAACTATACACATTATTTCAATGAGTGCTGTCCAATGAGTAGGATTTGACCAGTAGCTTAATATTCAAAAGTCTAAATGAGAGGCATTGCTGTACCTCCTCTACCAAATGAGGGTCCAGACATTCCCCGTCGTCATTGAACAAAGCATCCCAGCTCTCCTCCTCATCCTCGTCGTCCTTGTTCTCGCTCTCCTTCTTATGGTCCTCACCTGAAGCCTTAGAGTCAGAGTTCGTCAACCTGTCCGACAGTCCTGCGCTCTCAATGGGGTTTCCACCATCATTGCCCTCAGTGGACACTCCACTAGTAGCAACTTGTGTGCTGTTCTGTTCCTCTGTCGTCTGTTGCTGTTCTCCCTCTTTTGTTTCTGCCGCTTGTTCTTTCTCGCCGTTTCCATTCTGGACACTCGTGGTCGAGTCTCCACCACTCATGCAGGACTCACCTGCCTTTGGTTTGCCTCCACCTTTGTCTTTCTTGTTCTTGTTGTTCTTCCAGGCCTTGTCTGTGTACCGAGGCCTGGGCTTTCCCTTCTTGTCCCCAGCCGTGTGGCCCTTGCTCTTGGGGTGGTGGTTGGGTGCCTGGCTGTCCCCCGCCTGCCCGTCCCCCGCCTGCCCGCCATTTCCCTCCTTCTGTTGCCTTTTGGGGACATATAAAGCTTGGTCTGGCTTTTTGGTACGTGGTGGCCCTGCAGGTTTACAGTCCCCTTGCTGTTCTTGCTGATGATCAGCCATAGTCTACAAAGTTACTGTGCTGAGAAAGATGGAGAAGAAAGTTTAGTGAAACGTTATCAGCCGTGCGAAGGAAAATATTTTATATTGGTCCAATTTCAGAAAAATGTGAATAGGCCAGGGGAGTAATTGATTCGCACGTTGTGTATTAATATTAGTCAACGTAGCCAGCCAGCCAGCCAAGCAGAGCCTCTTTGGCTACGATTGGCAACTAACCATTGTCATGATCGCAAGTAAGCAGAAGCAAAGTGGAGGAACACTGACACAAATCAAAAGGCTAACGTTATACAGATCCTAGAACTAGAAGTAAGATCATCAATACAAAAAGCTAATGAAGTTTACTGGCTAATGTTAGCAGGCTACCGTTGATTCCGGTTCGCTAGCTCCTCATACCCAGTACTACAGTACATGACTGATATTGTACATGGCTATCTAACTCACGATAGTTTAACTACACAAATTATTATGTTAATCTGAACCTACGCCATAGCAAACACATTCAACTGAAGAGTATTTACCCAGTGAAAGCCTTGTTTGAGACGTGACACAGAGAGCCGGATGTTTGGTTTGGAACCTGTTCATACGTCATGAAATCGCATTGCGTTCTGGGAATGTACTACAGAGCTCTGTGGACCGCTTTTGCAACAACAAGCTGTGTTCCATGTTAACATGTTTTCTTGTTTGAATCTTGTTGAAGTAAAAATATAGGGAAATATTTTGTATATATTGTTGTTTATTGGCATTTATAGCATATGCCAGTAAAACGCCATGTGGACTATGGCATCCGAACCAGAAGTTGGCGCGATCTGAACAAGAAGAGTCCGTTAAGGCACCTCAATTTCCATTCGTTTTTCCAGATATTTAGTCATTGCCATTTGTCAAATAATCAAAATAAATGCTTAAACGCCGAGAGGGGTGTTTCCCTTACCACGCGTGGCTATGCAAAACAAATGCTTGTGCTGCCGCATTGTTCACACCCCTCTCTACACACCTTAGACGTCGATTGGTTTAAGGTGTTCAATATTCAATGATGTTGTCTGTGATTGGACATTTCCTTACACAACCACTTGCGTAAACCTTTATATTCCTCGTTGTGTAAGTCTGACGAGGTACATATAACACCAGCTCATCACTCAGCGAGAAACATTAGTAATCATTCGAGGTAAGTAAACTTAGCCCCCTTGAAATGCAAGGGGTCTCTTATTGCCTAAATTCATTACATAACCTAGGCTATACATAAATGAACAGTTTACAGCTGTCTGTGCTAAACCGCATTGGCTATGTATTTTATGGGAGGCTATATGGAGATATGTAGCATGGAAATGTAGTCACATATGCTGTTATCTCTGCATATTCAGAAAGATCTTGTCTACTCTATGCCAGTTAGAAAAAGTTGAAGATGCAAACTAAAAAAATGCATGCATTTTATATACAGGGAATTTGTGTATAATTAAAGTCTGGACTATATTGTAGCCTTTTATATTGACATATTTTCTTTTATTGATTTTGTCAATTTGTGATGTCGAAGAGTTTTTGTTATTATTGAACAGATTGCAAGGATGCAGACCCTCTGGTTGTGCGTTTTATGCCTGAGCTATGGACTGTCTCAGGCACAGTCTATGTTCTCTGTAGTTACCAATACAGTCCTGCCCCCTGATGCGTTCCATAACCCGACCCAGCTAAATTATGGGATGGCTGTAACAGATGTGGATGGTGATGGAGACCTGGAAGTAGTGGTTGCAGGGTAAGTCAGGGTTTTTTTCCTTTCTTATTTCCCTGCTTTATTTCATTTTCTTTTCTACTTTCTTAAGGTGAGTGAAATAGAACCAGTCTTGCTGAGAGGAGAAGTTAACAATTCCATCAAATAATTCTGTCAGATACTGTAGTGGTTTGGTTTTATCTGAGCACACACTTTTTGCTCTTGCACAGATACAATGGTCCCAACCTCGTACTGAAGTATGACCGCAGCCAGAAGAAACTTGTGAACATCGCTGTTGACGACAGCAACTCCCCCTACTATGCCCTGAGAGACCCCGGGGGCAATGCCATAGGTGTGACAGCATGCGATGTGGATGGGGATGGCCGAGAGGAGATCTACTTCCTCAACACCAACAATGCTTACTCAGGTAGGCCTACATTGCTCAGCGCCAAAAACAAATGCACACCCATCTCCTAATAATTCTAATGAAACATTTGAGAAGCCGAGCCCTCAGAACAAAGTGAATTTCAGCATTCTTTGTGCTCTTTCTTTATTGTACAGACTATATTATAGAGACTATTATTACACCAGTTTTAGGGACTGTAACACAAAGATTTTGTCATACCTTCTCTTTGACGCCAAATGCATAAAAATACATTGGATGTTCCTCACGAAGGTCGGGCAACCTACTCTGACAAACTGTTCAAGTTCCGTAACGGTCGTTTTGAGGACCTCCTGAGTGATGACCTCAACCTGCGCCGAGGTGTGGCCAACAAGATGGCAGGCAGATCTGTGGCTTGTGTGGACCGGAAGGTAAAGAAACCAAATCATTAACCATCAGTTATCAATCAGTCCGACAGTTATCAGTTATCAGTTATCCAAAAGTTTTTGTAGCTCAGTGCACCTTGTCATGCATTTGTGCATAATCAGTCAACATTAAATGCATTAAAAAGTTGTTAAATAGTTAATTACATTGTTAGATTTGATTCATTTCTGTGGTATTATTGAAAAAAGCACAAAGCGTGCTGGCTTTGACAGGTCATCTCTCTACGAAGCAATGCAACCAAAAGCCCTTTGATAGATTTGATTTTTGATTTTTTTAACGTTCCTGTCTATGTGTACAGGGCACAGGACGCTACTCAGTGTATGTGGCTAACTATGCCAGTGGTAATGTTGGCCCGCATGCACTGATCGAAATGGACGAGGCTGCCAGTGATCTCAGCAAAGGCATCATTGCCTTGTCCGAAGTGGCAGCTCAAGTGGGGGTCAACAAGTACACAGGTAAGGATGAGGTTCCATGCTCACACACCATCACCAGTGTATGAGCTGTCCTTTCAAAGTACTAGATTGAAGTATAATGTCAAGTGGATGAGTCTTCAAAGTTAGCCTGTTAGCCTTAGCGCTGCATTATTGAATTGTACTTCACTAATAATGCTCTAATGTGCAGGTGGCCGTGGTGTTGTGGTAGGGCCAATCCTAAGTGAAGCCAGGTCTGATATCTTCTGTGACAACGAGCACGGTCCCAACTTTTTGTTCCAGAACAAGGGGGATGGAACATTTACTGACATGGCCAGACAAGCTGGTGAGTGACATGTGCTGTGTATCCAAATATTTTATGCCCAGGCATAAGGGATTCTATTAAATCCTTAAAGCATATATGATGGAGTACTCTTTTTTGTTTCTTGGTCATAAATTCAGTGAACAAGAAAATTCAGGTTGGCCAAAAAGTATAAAAAAGTCAGTAGTTGAGCAAACAAATCAGTTTGCCTTAATCATTTAATGTTTTAAAAAAATTCAAAAATGTCTGTAGTGATTAGAAGTTCCTTAGAAGAACTTGGTCTCTGAGACAGTTCTGTTTTGTGGGCCCCCACAGGTGTTGAAGACAGCCACCAGCATGGCAGAGGAGTGGCCTTGGCTGACTTTAATGGAGATGGTAAGACAGACATTGTCTATGGCAACTGGAATGGCCCTCACCGCCTCTATCTACAGGGGAGCAACCAGAAGTTTAGGGTAAGATGAGAATTTTCTCAAAAATTATGCGATTTTAACTTGATTAGTTGATTGATTGCCTTGATTTTCATAGACTGAAAAAAAATCTTGTCAAATCTTGTCTTAATGTCACAGTCCAAGAGGTCTTGTCAATCACTAGATGACTGAATGAATGATGAGTGAAGATACATTGCCTGTGTAGATCACACTAGAAAATGCTTGCATTGAAAATGTTTTGTATCATGGTAACAGTCCCTATAGAGAAACTAAGCCTATAGATATATCTACTAGATGTCGTTGCCATATGACTCTTTCTCTTGTGTTTTCTGTAGAATGTTGCCACACAGGCCTTTGCCTCACCGTCCCCCATCCGCACCGTCATCGCTGCCGATTTTGACAACGACAAAGAACTGGAGGTCTTTTTCAACAACATTGCATACAGAGGCAGCTCCCCCAACAGAATCTTCAGGTCTGTCTGAGTCTTGGTTATTAGAATTGAGCCCAAAAGCAAATGCAAATAGTGTCAATATTGCATTGTTTGTAAATGATTAGCCCTGCATATGTAGGTTCAGGTAAAACCTCCAAATGAACTTAAGATATAAGGAAAAAAAAATATAGTAAATCCCAGGCTTCTTAGTGTTATAATGTTTTTTTTTATTTTATTTATTTCTTTTAATTAATTTAATTTTATGTGTTGCTCCTAGTCCAGAGTAAACAAGAAGACACTTGCCCATGCAGTGGCAATGACACCGAGTGCTGCTCTTCAATATTTAAATCTTTTGCTTAACAGGGTGAGCAGGAGAGCAAACTCTGATCCTAAGATTGATGAACTTAATGTCGGTGATGCAGCTGAACCTCAGGGTCGTGGAACAGGTGAGCACAACATGCAGGGTACCGGGCACACATACAATATTCCACTGGTTATGTAAAGGATAACAGCCGCCAAGGTGTCCTGATAAATGGGATTAATAAATCCAACCCAAAATCAAAATAAAGAAATTCGTTTTTTTACATGAATTGACTTCATAGACTTCATGGATTTTAAATGAAATTCTTTCAGTGGAGTTGGATCTTCCTTAGGGGTTTATAATGAGAACATTTTGATTGACAGGCGCCACAGTAACTGACTTTGATGGTGATGGCATGCTTGATCTGCTGATTGCTCATGGGGAGAGTGCCACCCAGCCCATATCTGTCTTCAAAGTTAACCAGGTTTGTCAAGGATGAATGAAGAAATAATTAATGAATAATAATGTGTTAATAATCTGATACTATAAGGTAAGATTAATCAATAACAATATAATGGTATATACGTAAATCATGAATGCTGGCTCTTATTACGTTGTCTGCTTGAGCAATTCTTTTCGACCCTAAAAAAGAACATTCAAGAAAATGTAGTCGAGGATTTTAAATATTTTCCACAGTAATTATGATGTTTTGGTCCACTGATGTTCTTATGAAATAACCTGTGATTTTTCCTCCTATTCCAAAGGGCTCCTCCAACAATTGGCTGCGAGTTCTCCCTCGCACACAGCACGGCTCCTTCGCCCGCGGGGCCAAGGTGAAGGTCTACACCAAGCAGAGCGGAGCACACATGCGTATCATCGATGGCGGCTCTGGCTACTTGTGTGAGATGGAACCAGTGGCTCACTTTGGCCTGGGTAAGAAGCATGCACATCACACACTTACACTTGACAATCGAGGATCGATGATACAGTTCAATTCCAATGAAAGACTGATGATATTTGTCTGATTGCTTCATATTGTTCAAATATGTCTTCTCCATATTGTTTTACCCTGAAGCAATCTGTTAATGTTTTGCCCCAAGCCACTGTTTTGTTTTTTCCCATTTATAGACTTAGAGCTGTCTATAATGCTGTACACACACTTATCATTGGTAGCTCAGGCCACAAGGAGATTGGTCATTCTATTACATTGGCTTAATTGGTCATTCTATTACCATCACAATGTTCCAATGTGCGACAGTATCTGTTCTGGGGGCCTACCCTCTCAGCCTCCCTCTGATTGGTCCACAGGCAATGATGAGGTGGTCAGCGTGGAAGTCTATTGGCCAGACGGTCGGTCCATGGCCAGGGCCCTGCAGGAGGGCGAGATGAACTCCACCCTGGAGATCACCTACCCCAAAGAGGGAGAGCATTCTGTGCTGACCTCTGATTCTCAGGTACATACACACACTCACACACACATACACACAAACTCAGAGGAGCAGTATCAAATGATGTCACTCGCAAAATGGGCATGGGCCACTGCTAAATTGGTGTGACTTGTGACTTGTACTGTGTGTGGGCAGACTGGTTGGTTCTCATTTAATTGCATAATGAGTTGCTTTTAAAAGAACCCTTTTTTTAAAACACTTCAGTGCTTTGATGAAAAACAGATAGACACTCAGGCGGAACGGCAGCCTCTCAGCCCACTAAGATTAGGCCAGACTGTCCTGGTTAGTTCTGCTTTGCTAAATAGATACATTCAATACAGATCATTTCATATGCCAAATTCTACTGAGGTCTTTCCATGTCCATTTACGGTGAAGTATTTCATATGTCATATATGTGTGTGTGTATATATATATATATATATATATACCAAATTCTACAGTCCTAACTGTCCTATCTCTTTTAGTGTGGAAGTGGGTTCACTCTAAATCAAAATGGCCGTTGCACAGGTGAGACTATCTATTTCCAGCTTTGCTTCATACTAGAACTCCTAAGCAGTACAAAATGTGATGACAGTCAACTTAGATTCACCAATATTTTTATTTATTTATTTGTTTTTTATTGTCACCAATACAGGTACAAAGTAGGCACGAAAGGAAGAAGATGGCTCTTAAGATTTCAAATCTGTAGACTGCATGTGAAAATATTTTTCACATTTCTATATGTTGCTATTACTTATTATTTCTTCCTAATTTCTATTTTGAAATGGAAGTGTCTTATGGGAGAAAACAGAGAATGCTGCAGTTTTTGCTCTCAACTGAAAGGTTTTTTTGTTTGTTTGTTTTGAAGTTTATTTTGCACTAGTTTTTTCTATCGTTCTTTTTTATTAACAAGTCTTAACTCTTCACACACACTGGTTTTCAAGAACGTATGGGACGTGTCCTGTTGAAGGCATAAGTCTGTTTTCTGTTGGGAGTGTGAGTTGTATGTGTGTTGGACATTCTGTCAATAAACATATTTTTTATTTCAAAACAAACTGGACCCCTGAGGTGATGTTTTTTAGACACTTACAGACTCTTCCTCCTGACACAGATGTTTCTCCACTCCTTTAACATCTGTGTCCCTGTTACTCTTTGACCTTTGCCCCCTCTCAGACCTTAACGAGTGTAACATGAAGCCCCCAGTGTGTCCAGACTCGCTCCCTCTTTGCACCAATATATATGGTGGCTACGTTTGCAAGCCCAAGAAAAAGTGTGCCGAAGGCTACAAATCAGCGAGCGGTGGCAGAGCCTGTGTGGGTGAGTGAGTGGCACTGGGCTATGCTATGCACAGACAAAGAAACTGGCATTGTGGCACGAGGGACAGGTCTTGAATCAGTGCCTGTTTTATCCTCCAAATCTGGATCATGATCTGCCTTGACATGTTTATGTTTACGGTATTATTTAGCTGACGCTTTCGTCCAAAGCAACGTATTGATGACAATAAATACACGACATTGTTTCAAAAAATACTACACAAAAATAAAACATGTAACTCAAACCTATTTGAACATATTATCAGTTTAGGCACACAGGTAGATCAGGATCCAGATAAGAACTGCCAGGCATTAAAACTCAAGTTTGACATGCATGTGAGAATTACTGGTCCAGACATACAACTGGCCAGCTTCATCCGTTCCGTTTTAAAAAGGAAAGTTTATCTCCCCATCCATTTCCCTGACACTCACTCTCACCTGCCTGTCTGTTCCCATGGGAGGCTGTTCCTCTCTCTGGTCCATGCACTCCTCTATCCCATAATACTTCACTGTTTTCATTCCTTTGAAGTTAATTCCTTGCTTCTTTCCTTTCTTATTTCCTTCTACTCTTCCTCTTCTGTTCCTCCTGTTTTGTAGCTATAGCTGGGAGGTTCAGGAGCAGATCTCCCCCTCAGCTCCAGCTCCCCTTACTGGCTCTTCTGTTGCCCGCTGGCTCCTTAGTGTTGGGGTTGGCATCACCTTAATACCATGTAACCTATGGAGTCTACACTCTTGAAGGTCTTGAAGGGCTCCTGACATGGTTGGGATTCTGAATAACATCAGGCAACTGGTAAGTTGCTTTATGGGTTTTGATCATGTGTCAGCTCAAAGCAATTGACAATATCAAAGAATTGAATAAGAAGCTTTATTTTGTCAGTTTTCTGTAATCTGAGACGATGTTGTTTCTCCTCTCATTCTTAGGTCTTGTCTCCATATCTGAGAGCATGACTTTTCTCAGGATGCTTCCCCAATGGTGCACAAGGTAGAAGTGTACAGTCCTGTTTGCAGGTGTCAGACAGCAGACTAAACGATCAGCTGACTAACTGCATTCACACCAAGAGCTTCAAAAGCTTTAAAATTGCTTTTGTCGCTCATAAAAAGTTGCTGCTAAATTATCTGTTGGTTTTATCACTCATGATGCGACCATTCCCATATCATTAACATTGTCTACATTATCTCAACGCGTCATAGCTAATAGCCATATTTTGTTTGTTTATTTATTTATTTTGCAATTGGCATGTCATGGCCAAAAATGCATGGACCTCATTTCATGATACTAACGTGACAACAAACTTGACAAAAGGAAGTGCTGATAATGTGCAGCTAAAAGACCCATCTAATAAACTGATATTTCTGGTGTTTTCAATTACACTGCCTAAAATTCAGATTCAACCTCATATATGTACTGTATTATTGTATATGTATGTATGTGTGTATGTATGTATGTATGTGTATGTATGTATGTGTGTATGTATATGTATGTGTGTGTGTATGTACGTATGTATGTACAAATGTGTATGTATGTGTGTATGTATGTATGTATGTATGTATGTATGTATGTATGTGTGTATGTATGTATGTATGTGTATATGTATGTATGTATGTATGTATGCATGTATATGTATGTGTATATGTATGTATGCATGTGTGTATGTATGTACACATTTGTTTATTTTCATTTCTACAATTGTACTCTTCTTGTGTGTACTATACACATTTATATGCCATTCTTTCTTATATCCATACAAAGCGATTCTGTAATCCAGTTGGGTAATAAAGTTGATAAATCATATCCTTGTACTGATTTTATCTCCAAACATGTTATCATCACCAGATACGTATATTGCATGAGGTCATGAACACATACAGGGCTTAAGATTTCTGTCTGTATGCCTTCATGATCTAGTAAGCACTTCTAATGGTTCAACTGCTTGATTAATATATCCCTCTACAAATAAAGAGTCCACTTGAATTTTTCACACAAGCTTATAAAGTGATTTTTATTAAACTGATAATGAATGACACATGCTTATGTAAGCTGGAAGCTTTATGTTGGTAAACTTCCATTTTAGTTTTCCCAGATCATTTAACCAGTCTGACACGGAAGGCCACAGAAAATTTGAGGCACGTTAAAGAGGAACATGCATGATGTTAGACAAAGATGACTCTGCCAGTGACAAAGTAATTTTTCAGCAGTCACACCCTGCATGAGGAAATGAGAGGCCCACTGGCCTGGCACTGACAGGCCTCAGGTCCTGCTTGGTTTGTACACTGCACAGTAGATTGGAGAATCATCCTCAGATCTGTAATCAACACAATATGACACTAAAAGGTTAAATCATTCAGCTCTAAATACAC
The DNA here is from genome assembly GCA_015244755.2 of Tenualosa ilisha. Taxonomy (NCBI): domain Eukaryota; kingdom Metazoa; phylum Chordata; class Actinopteri; order Clupeiformes; family Clupeidae; genus Tenualosa; species Tenualosa ilisha. The sequence continues at coordinate 731,048 of PYXC01001445.1, read as the reverse complement.
GAGAGAGTCAAGAGAGTTGCAAATGACTGGTCTAGCCAGGCATTGCCAGGACAATTTGTCTGGGAGTGTTTCTGCAAGAAGGCTTATGATAAGCTATGGAACAATAATGGAACAGGATGTATTTTAATCTTTTTTGAATTCCATCACTATTTGTGTGAACCCATCTGAGGAAAACAGTTTCATAATACTGCAAACCTTTACAGAGGAAGAGGCTCCCCGATAAGGCTTTCAGACTTTGTGCAATCTTAAGCAGTTTATAACTTTGTCAAATTACAAATATTAATGTGAAATTATTTATTTTTTTCAGTGCAATTTATACCACATCAGAAACACATGGGTTTGTGAAGCATTTTTTGTTTTGGTAAAATACACAAAAATACCCACCAGGTGGCAGCCGTAGGCTAAGTGAACCTGACAGAGGAATACTCCACATCTTCATGCTGTTTGACAGGTTTGGTCTGATGGATGTTGGCGTACACAGGTCCTTCGTGTCCTTTGGACTGACTGAACTGAAGGCAGGTGTAATCAACATCATCATCTTCATATGCTGCAGTGGCAGTCTGTGCTGATCCAACAGTCTTGACTATCGCTGAGACGTTGCTGTATACAACATCGCTATCACTCTAGCAGAGAGAGGGAGAGAGAGAGAGAGAAATATATATAGAGAGAGGGAGAAAGAGGAAGAGAGAGATAGAGAGAGAGAGAGAGAGAGAGAGAGAGATGGAAGTATAGAGCTTTGAAACAGTTTGAATGTGACTGGTTAGCTGTAAAACCAATTAAATACTTTGAAAAAGAATAACAACTATATTGGTATAGTCTGGTATAGAGTTTAAAAGTATCTATTTTCACTATGGGAAATGCAGGCTACCCAGTGTGACTTTCCCACCTCCACCTGCTGGGTCTTTGTCTCAGCACCCGATGAGCGTCTCTTCTGTCTGATTCTAAAAAACACAGGAAGCACTGAGATCATTGCAGTAATAGCCTAATAATGTGCTATGAAGGTTGAGCTGTCAAAATAACAAATGGTTTCTAATGTAAGTTGGTAATTACCTCAGCCAAACAAGTCCAAGCACCAGCAACACAATCAGTATCACAATTAAAATGACTTCAGCTATCACACCAAACACCAAACTATCCTCTGACACTACACATGTAAAGAGGAGGCAAGAACATCAAAAATGATAAAAAGAAAACACTAACAGTGGAGAAACACACCATCACCATCACATCATCACATATTAGCTGTAAATTACCAACATAGCTTTCTTGCTAAGTTTTAAAAGGGTAAGTTGGGAAAACTTATGATGTACAACAATCTTATTTTTGTCTTGTCTAAAGATGTTGATGTTGTATTGAAATGAATCTGTATTAGTAATTAGACCTTACCTGCCATAGTGATTTGAACCCCAGTAGAGTTCTTGGAACCAACTACATTCTGTGCCTCACAGTAGTAAAGTCCACTGGTATAAGAGGTCACATTGAAGCTGATGCTCTCCCCTGTACCCCTAACAAGAGATTCAGCTCCACTCTTCATGTACCAGGTGTAGGTGTGCACTGGTGGGTTGGCATCACTGCTGCAGGTCAGAGTCACTGAACTGCCCTCAGGCAGCTCACCAGAGGGGCTGGCAGATGCTGATGTGTTCTTTGGAGAGTCTGGGTTAGGGGATTAAAACAAACAAAATAAACAAACAAACAGCCTTAACACTTGAAAAATATTGCATGAAATTTTCCATATTTATTACAGCAAAGAAAAAGTAGTCAGTACTAAGAGGGCTAGTGATCAGTACTGGAGAAAGTACTGGATCATTAACAGTTCTTGATCTTAATGAAGGATCAGATGAAAACAGTCCACTCACATCTGATGTTCAGGAAAGTCTCATCTGTGCTTCTAACACCAATATCATTCTGAGCCGTGCAGTAGTAATGGCCACTATGCTCAGCGCTGGTATTGGTGATACTGTAGTTCTGCCCTGTTGCCACCTGTAGGGTTCTGCCTCCACTGCTCTTGTGCCAGGAGTAACTGTAAGCTGATGGGTTGGCATTACTACTGCAGGTAAGAGTCACTGGGTCCCCCTCTGTTATTTCTCCAGAGGGGGTGACAGACACCGACATGTCCCTCGGAGCATCTGCATTCAAATGTTATTGCAGCATTTGAAGCGTTTTTCTGTTGATTTAACTAAATCTTCATGCATTTAGCTCAAAACACGTCGTAAACAAAGCAAAGTACTATACAGTTAATGCCACCCATCACATTTTTCACTCCCTGAAGCTTCCATAGGGACAAATCTGTTGCAAAATGTGTTGCAATGGTTTGCAAAAACAGAACTGGAACTAGGTAAGAATGAGAATTAAGGCTATCCTCTCTCTATATAGAATAAGATGCTTTTGGGGTTAGTCAAGATGTTGAATCAGTATTTCATAAAAGATTTTTAGACTGTACATCAACAACAAACTTTCTGTTTTGAACAGATACATTTACTTGCTTACATCTGACACTGACAGTCACGGCAGTGGAAGGGAGATCTGCATGCCCTCTAATGGCACAGGAGTAACTGCCTGCATCTTCACTGCTGACTGGGTTTAGACGCAGCCTGTTGCCGGTGCCGGTCTGTTGGGTATTTATCTGCCGCCCGTTCTTGTTCCAGGTGAAAGTGGGGTTGCCACTCAGAGTGCATGAGGTGCTGCAGGTCAGAGTCACACTTTCTCCCTCAGTCGCTGTTGCAGAATCCACTTTCAATTGTACATCTTCGGAGTAAAATAACGTATGGTTATCAACATAATTAAATGTAACTTCCATAACATGGTAATAAATATCATTTGACATGTATAGTCACCTGTGACTGAGAGTGTGATGCCAGACTGGCTTGTTATCCAGGCTGAGTGGAAGTTTGTATAAAACCGGAAGTGATAAACACCAGAGTCATCATTTGAAAGTTCGTCTACTTTCATGCTACATTGAGGATAAAAAGGGTAGTTGTATTCTAAGACAGTCCCTCTCCCCTCTTTATACCACTCTCCTCCTCTATAAATATGAGCCCAACGGTGGTCATATTCGCAGGGCAGGATCACCGATGCCCCTCTCAGACCACACACTCGTGGGGAGGAGTAAGACACACTGGGACCACAGCACACACCTGTAACACAGTTGCAGTCAGTTTCCTTAGAAGAGCTGAATGGCAGCACACAGTTTACTCTCAGTCGCTTTGGAGCATTTCTCAGATCAGAATTGAAATTTTTCAAAACTGTAAGTTCAACTCCCCCAAAACATTTAGTCCAAGATGATCATACAAACAATTTCGCATAACCTCAAACAGTGCAAAAATACACTGACTGATGTGCAAACAGTGATTTTACCAGTAATTTTATTTTAAGAAATGTAAGGAACTAATAACATTTTTTGTAACATCGTGTACAGTATATACTTTATTAATAAAAACACATAATAAATAGGTAGATATTCTTTACTTCTCAGCCTATTCACATTAATACAAGCAATATATCCATCACATGATCTTTCTAGGCAGAAAATCTGCTGGTCAAGTGGCAAATGTGACCTAACACTGGATACATCATGGATATGAATATGACATACAGTAAATTGATGAATAATGAATGCATGAATACCAACAACTCACCAGACTGGCGCAGAAGACAAATCAAAAGCAATGTGTTTACAGCTCTTGGAAGCATAGCTGAAATCATAATACATATTCATAGTATTATAATGGTCTTCATTACACTACACAGTACACTAGTTTATACTAAACTAATAGTGACATTACTAGCAAATCTATGAGTGAACATCTACAAAACTATTTTCAAAATGTCATTAATCATCTGGATTGCCACTCATAATTCTGGCATAGCTAAATGCATATACAGTACATAGCAAGTACAATATCTCACAAAAATTAGCATACCCCAAGTTAGCATTTTTGCAAATATTCTGTCATATTTTTTCATAGGACAACACTGTAGAAATGAAATTTTGATACAACTTAAAGTAGTTATTGAACAGCGTGTACAATAGTATCAGTACAGATTTATTGTCCTCTAAAAATAACTCAACATACAACCATTAACGTCTAAACAACTGGCAACAAAAGTGAGTACACCTCACAGCGAACATGTCCAAATTGTGCCCAAACTGTCAATATTTTGTGTAAACACTTTATACACCGCCTGGATTCTATGAGAAGACTTCCAAGCATTTATACAGACAATCAAAATGACTCTTAATCAGAAAATGTAGAAAGGCTATTGGTTGTGCTACACTTACCTTGTTAACCTCATAAAACTTGTTCACTTTGTGAAACTGAACTACATGTTCATAACTTGCCACAAAATTCTGTGGCAGATGATGGTGATGTAACTCCGGTTTTTCTTACTTTGCTATGCAAGACATTTTGATATTTGTTTGACATAACCGACCACCGTCGGTTACCATCTTCACACACACACACAACCACACACACACACACACACAAACACACTAATCATGCAGAAGAAGATGTGTGGACTGCCCAGTTTCCTCTCTTGCTTATAAACCTTTGCTTCTTGCGCCATTCTCAACAGGAACTGATGATTGTGTTGCAGTTAAGGAGAGTTGCGTTATTCATCCCACCACTGCAATGTACTACACTTCATTTTTTGTTGCTTCATTGTGCCTTGTTTGTTTGTTTTTTGTTGTTGTTGTTGTTTTGTTTTTTTGTTTTGTTTGTTTTTTTGAGGCAAGATTTAGCTGTATATATATATATATATATATATATATATATATATATATATATATATATATCGGTGGATCTGTGTTTGGGTTGCTTTGACTTGATTTATTTTTACATAATAAAATAAAATAAACATAAGTGAAGTTTGGTAATAATTACTGAAATACACAATTAAAAAACTTGAATGTTTAAAATATTGACCAGTAATAGGTGATGGAAGCAGCTCAGCACAGAACAAGTGAAGCAGGAGTGGGGAGAAGAGGCAGGCAATACATGGTACAGTAAAGCAACAGTGAGCACAATGAAGGTACATGTCAGCATAGAACATTCTGTTCAATTAACTTTGAAATAATAAGTGACACTGGCTATGTCAAGGTTACGCTTGATAGACAGTCTTTATTGTCCAAATTTGTCTCAGTACAGGGGCTCACAGACATAAATACATAGTTACACTTATCACATACTCCTAGCCCTAACTCATCACATTACCCATGAACATAAACACTCATATCAACACAATACACAAACTTAAACAGAAATCCGACAACAGTTTTAAAGATATTACATCTTACAAAACACATCTGGGGTACATTTTGTCCTGTGGGAGAGGCTCTCTCAGGCCTTCCGGGCTTTGTTGACTGAACTGTAGGTTACTTCATTGTTCTCGCTTCTGCACAGAGAACACAGCAAGCAGCAGTTACTCCTACATCATTAGTGCTGGATGAACTGAATTATCCTCATTGGTCAGAGAGAAACAAGAAGACAAACAGCATGCCAGGAAGACAAAAAATATGGCAGAATTACCATTCCTGCATCTTAGGGTGACCAGATGACTTTGATTTCCAGGGACAGTCCCACGATTTTGGCGGTTTGTCCCCAGAAAATCCACTTTGTCCCCACTTTTTGAAACTAAAATATTACTTATTTTAGTAATATCGACTATAGAAATAGGAGTGTCCCCGGTTTCTAAGGAGAATTTAGGGAAATGTCCCCGACGTTCATCTCAAAGGTCTGGTCACCTTACTGCGCCTTTAAGCCTGTTCTAGTTTTGCAGCCAAGTTGGTGTAAGCATGTAGATGCAAGCAAGTCAATGATGACACACAAGTCCCATCAGATTTGCAGTGATAAAGAGCTACCTGGTCAGAGCACTTGCTCCGGGGGCCATAACCACAGAGTATTCCACCTCATCATCTGGTGTGGCTGTATGGACAGTGGCATGTGGAGGGACGTCCTGCTGTTTGAAGCGAAAGAACCGAACGCTGGCATGCGGAACATCTTCCTGAAGACCCTGTCGAGAGATTGCTGGTCATTGCCTTTGGCTCATTCTGATCTTTAGAGCTTTGCTGAAGAACTTGATGTATAATTTATCTGTCGCTTAAATATGTCACAGAACAACACCATAACTTTGTTAATTAATCCCACCTACAGTGCAGTTCGAGATCACCATTGAGGAGGTACTGGTATGAATGTCTTTTATAAGAATCTTGTGTTGTTTTGTTTTTTGTTTTGTTTGTTTTTGTTTTGTTTTGTGTGTTTTCATTTTATTATGAACTTTCCAGATTATTTCAAGAGTTATTATGTTGTAAGTATACTTACATATTGAATCAAGGGTATTAAAATAAATATACTAATATTTAACTAACAACATGGTTGAACTAGCTATATTTTAGTACAGGCTAGCTAATTACAAAGTTTCTGACCTGAATGGTAGTCGTTCGGGTTCTGACAGATGAAGTCACTGTAGGTTGTCTCTGCCTGTATTTGTCAAAATCAGTTTGCAAATAAGTAAACATATAAATAAAAAAAATATTGTGGTTATTAAAGACATCAGTAAGAGAGTATAGTGTCACATTTTAAGGGGGAAAAAGAAAACCAGGTTTCACCTCAGCCACATGTGTCTAAGCATCAGCAATATGACTAGAGTGAAGAATATGATGACACCAGATAATAGTGAGGGTGACAATGGCCCTGATGAAGATACAAAATCAAAATGAGATCATTGACATTTCCACAAACAGAAGCAATCATACAATACGTATGAGCAACTTTAAAAGTAAGGAAATAAAAAGGTCAAGAGGCATCATCACCGATAAACGGTGGGATGGATCTGTAATGATTCAGTGATTCTGCCTGATGATGTCATTCTAAAAAAAATTGTTACTTTAAAATTGTAACTCAGATCAGAATTTTGCAACAAGTTTATCTTAAAAGACCACTTCTGAAGCCATTCAGAGGTTAATTGACCTGCTTTAAGCATCATTCTGTATCCTACTCTTCTCAACAGCATGTGTTTTCTTCCTGTAATAGCTACTAATCACATACACCCCCTATTAATCACATGTATAAATCTTACCCCCAAAAACCTATAATACTGACCCTCTGTATGAGCATGAATTGCAGTAGAGTTCTGAGAGCCCAGTTCATTCTGTGCCTCACAGTAGTAAAGTCCTCTGGTATCAGAGGTCACATTGAAGCTGATGGTCTCCCCTGAGCCCATAAGAAAGGACTCATTTCCAGTCCTCATGTACCAGGTGTAGGTGTGCACTGGAGGGTTGGCGTCACTGCTGCAGGTCAAAGTCACTGTATTCCGTGTTATTACTTCAGTAGCATGACTGATGAACACAGAGGTACTCTTTGGCATGTCTGTAATAATTCGCCCATTTTATGGTTTATTAGTGTGGACATTGTGTCATATCATATAGTTCCATGAAGCAGAAATCAGCACATAATTAACTACATAATTAAGACCTCACTCCAATAACCTTCAAGCAACTGAAGGTTGTAAAAACAAAATGCTGTCCACTGCTGATATAAAAGATTTTTTACACCTAAGAGATATTTTATGATTTACTGTGAACAAAATGAGTTAATTAACTTACATAGGACATTGAGAAACTCAGCAGATGTTGGTAAACTCTCATGTCCTCTAACAGCACAGGAGTAATTGCCTGCATCCTCACTGCTGACTGGGTTTAGAAAGAGCTCGTTATTTCTGGTGGTGAGTTTGTAGGTCAGAGGCTGCCCATTCTTGTACCAGATGAAGGTGGGATTGTTACTCGGAACGCAGGTGGTGTTACAGGTAAGTGTTACTGTCTCTCCCTCTTTCACTGCAAGTGGCACCAACACCCGCAGAACTAGAATATTATGTTGTGAAAGTATTTATTTACTGTATAAATGGTGGAACTGAGCAATACATGTAATGTACTGTATGTGGTTCATCTAAGGATCTTAAGGGGTTACCTGTTACAGAGATGTGGACTCCAGGCAATCTTAAGTAATTCCCTCCCTGATGTGTTAACAATGTGAAGCCATATTCTCCAGAGTGACTCGTTCTGATGTCTCTTAGTCTCAGTGTGCTATTGTTCTCTTTGTTCCCAAAATAAATGTGAGCCTGTTGTTTTTCATCCAAACTGAGGTCTTGAGGTTGTTTGGTAGACGTGCTCATTTTAAACCAGAATGCTTTCTTGAGGCTGTGATTCCTTGGATATTTATAAGTACACGAAATGACCACCGATGACCCCATTAAAGCACAGATGTTCTTAGACATGTAAGTCACTCTCCAACATTGAGGAACACCTATAATCATGTTAAAAGCTATTATATCTTGGATGTCTACAGCATACTTACTTTCAGGACATTATGCATAAGAACGCTTTTTGTGAGAACACCAACAAAATCATTTAACTGAAAAAATGAAACAGTGTAAAACTATGCTGAGGTACTCACACATTGCAGGGGAGCACTGATGTTCATACTTTCTGGTAGCACAGGAATAGTTTCCCTCATCAGATGCTTTATTTGTGTTGAGTAATATGGAGGCAGTAACTTTGCCAGGTAGAATTTGGCCATTCTTGTACCAGATATACTGCGAGCCCAAGCTGCAGGAGGTGCTGCAGGTCACTTTAGTCTTATTCTGATTCCCTACAACAGGATCCTCCCTCACAGTGAAATCTGATAGAAAGTAAAACAAGTGATGGTTATATGGGGTGGTGGTAGCGTAGTGGTTAAGGAACCTGGCTAGCGTGTAAGTAGCCTGAAAAGTTGTGGGTTTGAATCCCGGCTGCCACCGTTGTGCCCTTGAGCAAGGCACTTAACCCTAAGTTGCTCTAGGGGAGACTGGCCCTGAACAATTGATAGTTGATGAGTTGTAAGTCGCTTTGGATAAAAGCGTCTGCTAAATGCATAAATGTAAATGTAAATATGCAGTATAACCAAAAGAGTCACTGGCCTAAACACACTGACCAAACAGATACCTAAGAATGATAAAAATGATTGAATGCTTAGTTGGAATATATGAATATGTATATATGGTTGCCAAAGATGGCCAGCCAAAATGAACCATTTCAATCCCTAGCCTAAAAATGTTGTAATTGGGCTTGTAAAAATGCATTTTTTGACCACTTTAATGTGACATACATTGATTGCACAGCTTAGTTATCACTTACCTGTAACAAACACAGCAACCCCAGGTATGGCTGTCATCCAACTCCTGTGAAGCGTTGTGTAAAACCGAAACTGATAAAGACCGGCATGTTCATCAGAAAGGTTATGTATTTTCAGGCTGCAGTCAGGATACCTATACTCGAACTCTATAAGCCTCCCACTCCTCTCCTCATACCACTCTCCTCCAATGTATCCACCAATCCAGGAGTATTCGTATCTACAGGGCAGGACCACTGATGCTCCTTTAAGACCACAGACTCTATTGATAGAGTAGGTCACACTCCAGCCACACTGCACAGCTGAGACACAATGACAGACAGGTGTTGGAAGTGGTTGGTCACATGCTTTACTAACCTTAGAAACACTTCAAATAAAATCTGAGGTTAGTCATAGCTTTTCACTTTTTGGCACTAAGTAAATGGAACAAAAAAAACACGAGAAGCAAAGAAATGTAAGGCTTTGACATGATATGAGATACTGTACAGTGTTCTTGTTTTAATTGGCTTAAAATGTATTTTACTTGTACCTTTTTTCACTTTTTCTTTACTGTTTTGGTTTTTGTGTTGTTTTTTTGTATTTCACTGTTTTATTGTTTGATTGTATACTCAGAGCATTGCTGTAAAAGAGCTTGATGCTCAGTCGATTTTCCCTAAATAAACAATGGATGATAATGATTTCTAAAATCCCAGCAAACATTTTTATGTTGGAAGCTCCTCAAGGTAACTGCATGGCTCCTGGTTACTTACTAATGGAGGACACTATACTGTAATTCTTCTGGAAGTGTAAGATGATTGCCTTACCTGGCAGCCCCAGGTGGAAAAGTAGACCTACCACCCACAGGTTTACCTCTTTATGAAGCATGTTTTATGCTCCCTGCAATTAGAAATTAACCCATTAATAATGACCATAGAGAAATTGTAAATTTTCCTTCACAGCACTGAAAGGACAAGCTGAGCTCGGCTTGAATCAGTTGGAAATTTTAAAATTGGTCAAAGTATGTGGCTACAGCGGAGTGTTTTCGGAGTGCTCTATTTTCTATGAAAAAAGTGTCTACAACACAGGATAGGAATGTCAGATCCTCATCATATTTGATACACATACTGTATAGCGTAGACTGTTAGAGATGTTTTAACAAAAGAATAGTTATAATTATATCTGTGTGATATTTTAACAAGATCTTTTCCATAGGGTTTTCATTAGAAAGCATTAATTTTAGATACTTATTTTTCACACCAACTATCGCACACTTTGACTCATACTTTCAAGATATTCACAACTGCAGTTTTGAAATATAATGAACAGCTATTCTGTGTACATGTATTTATATAGTGTTCCTATGGAATAGTCTAAAGAAATTTTTAATTTTGTTCTAAATCTCACAACTGAACCACACATGTATATCTCTGACAGTTTGGCTCCTCATCCCTTACTCACACAGGCCCCCTTCACGCAAAAAAAAAAAAATACACACCAGCAGTCACACACTCACGCACAAACACACAGAACAAACACACAGAACACAGCACTGTCATTGTAGTTACATTTCATAGCAATGTATTTTGAAACCTGTCCAACAGGTTAGATCCAATGAATTTCAACAAATCTGATATAAAATTATGTGTGACTGTGTATGTGAAAGAAAAATGTTATATAAAGTCTCACAAAGTGTGATCTGGACTGGAAAATCACGTAGACCTAAAATATAGAATATATATAACACATTTTTTATATTGAAACATACACATCATCAATGTCAATCAATCAATGTAACAACAGCATAAATAAGTAAACCAAAGGCCACTAACATGAAATATAAGAATGTACAAGGAAATAAACGATGTAGGTGTTTAATTTTTTTGACTGCTTGGAACACCCCACCTGTCTTTTACCCAGTTATGAACAAAAAGTGTTTTTTATAAATATATTATCATATTCATATATTTTTATAGATATTATATCTACCTTGTACAGGAGAGGTATTCATCAAAGTCTGACAGTCACTCTGTGGCCTGTGAGGGGTGTAAATGTGGAGTTGCAACACAGAGCTCCTCCTTTAGCACATCAAGGGAGGCCTGGCTGATGAATGATACGTCCCCTGCCTCACACCCGCAACCACATCCTCAGGCTAGCTTCAGCTGCGTTCTTCCTTATTCATTGCACTGGGGTTGTGCTTTGCACTTGCGTGCTGTGCTTTTATGACCTTGAAGATACCTGTAATCTGCAGGCGCAGGTGCATGTTGTGTGTGGAGAGATGAAATTTCAGACTACACCCAGATTAATGTGCACCTGCAACAACTTTGTTGCAGATTCACTGTTCATCCACATTAGTCGAGCGGTTTAATGTGCTCTGAAGTAGAAAGATTTGGAGACGCCAGCATCCTCGGATTCATCTGAGAGTGAGAGAGGAAAAATAAATCAATAGAGAACAGCCAAATTTGTGTATATCAGAACAACAAAGTGTTTAGTGCACGCAAAGCAGACAGGTCAAGGAATCATAACCACAGTAGAACACAACACACCGACCTCAGTCTCAACTCAACTTTAATAGTCAACCAACACAAATCAACAACAAATCTGCCAATTTAAAATCAGCATTACACACAAATCACAGGGCACCAGATTCCTCTGTCACTGACCGGTGGTCATGTAAATGCATCATAAGGACAAAAAATGATGATGATGTTGATGGCCTTGATAAATAAACTCTAGAAATAAACAGTGTCCAAAAGAAAAGGAGACTGGGGACTGGCATGGCATTGTCCAAACAATGATATGAGAAACAGCAAATGTCACATTTAACATGAAATACTTTATCGACCTTTATCACAAGCTATGGCAACATCTGATCAATACTTATGGTGCTCTATTTCATTCCCACACTTGAGTTAATAAAGTCAGTCTCTCAGACTGTAAGACCGTGGTTGGTTTCCACTCGGTCTGGAAAGTGCTTGTGAAACTCTTAGTGTGGTCTCTGTTCGGTTAAAAATACAATGAACAAAATACAACAACAAACAGTGGTGGTGGTGACAGTAGACTTTCACATCAGTGCACAGAATTAAAAAGGAAAAGATAAGAACCTAGAATATTATTACTATTATTATTATTAAAAAAAGGAAAACTCACTAACTGGTTTAATGGCTTGCAATGTGCCACACAAACACCCAAGGGTGTCATTTTGTATTGAAAAATGGTAGGGACAAAAAAAGAAAAACGAATTTGCGATCCCTTCTACAATTCAAGCAAAAGTCAAATTTAAAATCTGATACTTATTGTTTGACTGGACACCTCTGTAAATGAGGCATGTACAGTCTTATGACTGATGTTATGCACACAGCCGTTGGACCCTTTAAGGACTTTTCCATATGGGGGTGCAGGCTACACACCATCATAACATGCTGTGAAAGTAGCCTACTTGGTGGGACTGTATTCACTGATATCTATTATTCACTGAAGACCTCTCGAACCATTGGAAAAAAATAGTCTTGTGAGTTGTACTTGGTAATATGTAGGCATATTGTAGGCAATATGTAGGCATAATTAACATTAACATAATTAACTGACCAACATTTCAGTCATTGAAATTATTTTGAGGTTACATATTACATAATGTCAGACTAATGTTGCAGAAAGTACAAAAGCACCTTCAAAATGGTATTATTGCTAGCTTGCCTTACTGTACAGATGAACAGGTATGCTTTCGCTATTTTTGAATTTCACTGTTTTTGGAATGTAGTCTTTTTGATGGATGGTTGTACCTAGATGGTACCTGAATGGTTGTATGCATGCAGAACTGTATCCATAGTACATGTGAATATAATGTGAATTTAATGTTCATTTTCTAGCAAACCTTGCTTCTACAACTCAAACTTTTTTTGACGCCATGTTGACAGCTTAGACTTTTTGCACACTGCATCTGTAAAATGTACGCCTCTTTGAGACACTGTTCAAACCACGCTGCGACTGTGTGTCTCCATTTAGTAGGCAAGTGTGTTCATATACAGTCTATGGTTGGAAGCGATTCCATGTGGTTAAAACAGGAGCCGGTCACCGTAGCACATCATCAGAGACACTGTTGGTGCGACAGCGCACACACAACCACATCTACGTGTCTCTAACTGTGTCTCAATGTTTGAACCTTCCAATCTCATGACTTGAGGCATTTATTACATGAATCATTGGGCTTTATTCACCAATGTCTTCATAAGTGTTTTATTAAAATTGCCCTTATAGGAGAAATCTGGTGTGATTCAATCCATCAGCGGCGCTGCTAGAAATTTTGGGCCCTATGACAGAAAATTATTTTGGGCCTCCGGAACATTGATTATAATATTAAAATGTTCTCTAGGGCCCCCTATCAGTGCCAGGCCCTTGGAATCATCCTAACCTTTGCCCCCTGGCGGCGCCCCTGCAGTCCATAGCCCTGTTGTTTGACTGTGTCCCCCTGGAGCATATGAAAATGAAACTGAAAGGGAATTTCTGTGCCATGCTCAATTAGTGTTAGCTGCAGGTTCACTATTCAGTCTATGTTGTAGCATATTTTCTTGTTTTTTTATTTTCCCTACCGACAAGGGAGCACAAGGTGACCTTGAACAGAATGGCTGTGGGTTGATCAACAGCTTTCTCCTTTAAGGTCCTGTTACTGGGAAAACTCTAAGGCTTTTAGTAATGGCCTAAAGAAAATGGGAGATGGGAGGATGACACATAGCATTCAGTCTAAGGTTAGTGTGCATCGTGTCGTTGTTTCTTGGCACAGCCTGACAAACATTTATGTTACCTACATAGTTTGCAGCACAAACCCCTCATTAAAAACAGTCAAATGTGAACCTTGCAGTAAAATCACCCTCTACATGGCAAGGCTAAATGGATGTGCATGCCTCTGTTGGTTTTAACCAGACTAGTATTTTGGTTCATTTCCATTTCACTCAGTGTAGTTTCATGCTAAAAGAAATAAGATTTCTTTGATGGAGACTTTTCTGAGCTCAACTTGTAATTCACTGAATTGACTGAATACAGATAAATGGTTTATCAGATTAGTTTATTTGTCAGTTTGGTTTATACTTAAATTACATCCCACTTTCGAGTGAAGTGAAGCTTCAGTATTAACTAATCTGATAAGAATAGTCACAAAGATGGTCATGGCTATTAGATGTTAGCAAACTATTAGTTTTTTTTTTTTCAGTGTCAAGGACTGTAGAAGACCTGAGGTGCTTTGTGACACTTCAAATTGTATAGATGCCTTAATTTCCCACGAGATAATAAAAGTCCTATCTATCTATTTTCGCAAATGGAGACTTTCACTTGTCAGTCGTCACATAAAGTTTAGTTGCCTTACTGTTCTCCTGCAGTGGCTTCATTTCATATTGCTGATTATATCACAAATATTTCCATCTTCCAACAAACTTCAAATATGATTTATTCTGCTGTGCTGCAGTTTCTGCATCAGTGGTTTGGCCCTCTGATGGCTGTTTATTTATCAGGTTATTTAGGTTGCAGGAGTGTGACCTACCGTGTATCTGCGCCAGAGTATCTGCGCCATAAGGGGATCATCAATGGATATGGGCTTTTTTAATTCATATCCTAATAATGTACATATTACTGAGGCTATGGAAGATTTTTGCAAGAAACAGGAATATGAGGTTTCTTGGGATCAAACTGAGTAACTGCATAATGAGGCTGGAGCGTCTTACAGAGAAAGACTCGAGGAGGAATACAGATTCTTCAGATTTATAACCAGTAACCATCAAACGTACTCTGGAAGATCTGGTGTCTCTCTTAAAGTTTTGAGTAAGTTTCAAGTGGTTGTGTTCATTAGTTCAGTATGTGCCCCCAGTCAGGTTGATGAAAATGCAATATTGTATTTCCCCCCCACACCCCATGTAGAAATGAGTTCTGCAACGGCATCTGGTACAAAAACAGGCAGCTTGTTGCCAGCCAACAGACAACTGGGGTCAATATGCTGATGCTCAACCAAGTGAGCAGTGAGGATTCAGCTGTGCTGTTCAAGGTTACGAGAATCATCCCTCACCTGAGACCATTGTGATATGTCAATAATTACATTTCATGTGATAAAATCATGTTGGCTTTCTGTGTGATTATGCTTGAATTTCACTGATAGATTTTCATCTGCCAAAATACATCCAGATTACAGGATATGAAAGTATTCTTGTATCATACTGTATAGCCTGCAAAACAGTGGTGATTCTAAATGCTGCTCCAGAGTTTATACATAGAGTTTATACATTCATATTTTATGTCAACACTTTCAACAAGACCGCCCGACCACCGACTGACCACAGTGATGACAACCCACCAGTGCTACTCCTGGTACAAGATCAGCAGAGAGAAAATTAAAAATTTACTAGGATCAGGACAGAGTCACAGCATCACCAACATCAGCTCTGAGGACATGGGACAATAGTACAATACTGTTGTGACAAACATGGTTGGATTTAGTAACTCAGCACCAATAGCCTACATCTGAATGTTTATTATAAGTAGAGCAGTTCATGACCCTTTCATTTTACTCCAGTGCTCTTGTGCTCCAAATCACCTTTGCATAGAAATATGTTTATGCACAGTCTTGCTCAGTTTTATACAGTGTTCCCATATTTTCCCAAACTAGAATCCCAAAAGAACACATTAGCGATGGCTAATCCCTCTGGTGAAATGCTAAAGGACAGTTTAGTGTCTCTGACCAGCAGCAGTGATGCCACCCACATGCACACATACACCTGGGTTAAATAGATTGGATTTGACTGTTCTTGCAGGCATGGGGAATTACTGGTAGGTTACCTGTGGTCTCTGGAAATGGTGGACTGTACTATTGTGTGGCGCACAGTAAATATAGCTCTCACAAGTCCTCTGCAATTGAAGTGACATTTCTAGGTGTGCTTTTCATACTTAATATTTTAAAATGTTGCATCAAATACTAGGAATAATTCTGGGGAATATTTTGTATAGGCCTATGTTCCTACACAAGCTTTCTTCTTATACCTTTAATCACTGGTACTATTTCTGTTGACAATGTGTGTTAGTCCTAAAAAAGCTTATACCTTCATTCAGTTTGACCGTTTCCCCCTCTAGAAGCTGGCGTTCCCATTTCATTGTCCAGACTGCTTTGCTCTCTGCTGCTGACTGTCATAGTGCTGGGGAAACTCTACAGGGCCCCATGCAAGGTACACTTCTAGTCTTTCAAGTAAAAACTAAACAAAGTTTTGGATATAAAATTTAAATAATAAAAAAAATGCAAATCTAAAAGTCAATAAACATGTTCATACAAGAAAAAAAATCCTGATGTAGACAAGAGAAAAAACGCTGTAGAGAAGGCCTGATATCCTCACGCTTCAGGAGTCTATTACTAGTATTTGCTAATCATTTTGTGCATGTGTGTGTGCATACGTGCATACAAGTGTTCGTGTTCATCATACTTTTATATATTTGTGTCTTGTTTGTATCTCACTTAACAGAAAGAGTCAGAAAGTCATGTCCTATTCTAAAACATGTCAGTAGCCTATCTGATAAGTTGTAGACTAATGGCAGAGAGTGTAGGGCTACTTTGCTGCTTTGAGACCGTTTCATAAACGTTGACGCCATTCTGTCGTCCACGTTTATGAAAGGTTGGGTATGAATGCTGGGTCATGTCACAGTCATGAATGCTTTGTGAGCAATTTATGATAGCGGCTATGAATGTGTTACGTACTCACCCGACAAGTAGTGTTACCAGTATGTCTCTCCATTAAGTATCTAATATTTCTGGTGTAATTTTTATGATGCTCATTCTAGGTTTGTTGGCCTTTGTCAGCTATACAAGGCTAGGCTAAAATGCTAATAGGCATGAAGCTTTTTTGCTGGCACAGCATGAGTCAAGTACAAAAGCACAAAATTCAGTCAACGTCCATCCAGCGTCAGTTCTGCTCACAGCAGCAGAAAGATAAAGCTTGGCTGTCAATAATTTTCCTACTGAAGGTACACATGTGTCAGTGAGATCCCAGTATGGATGAGAGACAGAAATCTTCATTGATCATTATTATGATGTTGACTAGAGTGTAACTGTCAGCCATAAACACTTAAAACTGACCAATGCCCACGACACAGGAGAATCAGAGGAAGGCTTTGTACTGTCATAAATATTAATTGTTTTTTAAATTAAATAAAGTTTGATATAAAAATGATAACTCAATCTATTAATTGATCCACATAACATCAACAAAAAACATTAAGCTGTTGTCTGTCTAACGTGAATCTCAATGATCCCAAACACACAGATGAAAGAAATTTTTATATCTTATCAGTAATATAGTAATAATTGTCAGTAATGCCATGTCAAAGCAATCAGGATCATTAATTAGCTCAATGGCAAGTCTGTGTTAACAGCAGTCTATAGAAACAACGTGACAAAAGAATTAATACACAATCAGTCGGTTAATCAATCCATATGTGAGCACAGCAACTCAAAATCACAACAACCAAAATCACAGCAATCTAAAACACAAAGCAGCATTCCCACACATCCCAGTAGGCTGACATAACTTTCCCATTTTCTACAGAACACATCATTTTAAAACTCCACCACCAATGAAACCTGCATGAGTTTTGAGGCAGGATGAATAGATAAGTAGCCAACCATACAGCCAGTTATATAATGCATGAATGGCTGATTTGGATGTAAGAATCTAATCATGTCTTTATTTTTTATTATTATTATTATCGATGTATTATGCTTATAGAATTTCATTGTGTGAGAGTGTGACTAACTTATTCACTACCAATCTACTGCAGAATTAGCGGCTGATTCAGCATTATGCTAGCAACCTCCCCTTAGATCTGTAACGGGGGTCTATCGGTCTTTTTGTGTGTAGTGGTCTCGTCACGTGTGGCACCAGATGTAAACAAGGAAGTAGTGTAGTGAATGTGTGCAACGATTGCCAAAGATTGTACTGTAGTGTTTTTATATGACTGAACTGTAGTGGTGTTAACAAGAATTGAGACTTGATTTTTGTAGTGGTGATACTGATGCATGATCATAGTTTTTACCGGTGTACCGGTGTTTCTTACCCAGTCACAAGCTTGAACGAACCTAGTGCGTCTGAGTTCATTCCTGTTGTCAACATCGCCCCTTAGGGGCTGGCGTAGTCGGTTACTTGCTGTTATTTAATCCAACTGTCACACTTTAAAAAGGCCTACACATCTCCCAGCAGCTTGGGCTCCTCCTACTGCACCGTTTTAGCTAGGCAACCCTCACGCTTGCTGCCATTTGGGGGAGAACCTGCTTAAAGAAATTAAAGAAGTTTGTCCCTCAGAGGGTAAGTACTAAAAGCAGTAATGTACCAATTGTGATTTACAAGTGACAGTAAATCGAACAACTCTAGTGAGTCTAATGCCTTGCAGTCATTTTGTAGTACAGTAAGTTATACCCTGGTTTTAACTTAGGAAAGAGTACATTCTTTTGTGATGCACATTTTATCTCCACTGCTCTCTGTTGTAATGCACTGAAGATTAGTGCAGCATTAAATTACTGTCAGTGTTTTTAGAATGAGTATTGGCATAGAATGGTGACTTATCTTTTCCGGTTGCATGAGATCACACATATCAGAAAAAAAATGGAGGAAGCAGCCTATTTTAGTGATGTTGCAATATGCAATACCACATAAGTATCTTTTCAGAATGTTTATATCTATATAATTACAGGTTGATATAGACATGTACTACCCTGGAGCCCTATTGGTTGCAGTCCTTCTGTCTCCACCAGGTCTGGTAATCTATTTGTACTAGTCTCTAATTATCTGTCTACTAATATAGCCAAGTAGATAAAGAGAATTACTTTCCTGCAACTTCTCCTATTTCTATATATCAGGCTTGTCTTAAACATGTCTGCTCCTATACTGTGCCTGTACCTACATTAAAGTTGTCATGACAATATAGAATTGTGACTTACAACTGTTGGTTTGAGTATGAACTGAAAGTTCATAAAAGTTCCGTTCATACTCTAACCAACAGAGGTAAATCACAATATTTACCATAGGATGTTTAAATAATAACAAGAAGCGTAAAAGGCAGAAAAAATAGATACTGGATAAAGTGATTTTCTTATCCTTATCAAGTGTTTTGGGAGTAATGGATATTAAAGATATAATATGAATTAATAAACCAACATTTTGTATTTTGTATAGATGTTTTAGGAAATCTGTATGGTGTGGAATACAGTTTCAGAAAGATGTGTGTTCCAGCTGGGTCTGTGGTGGATATCCCCTGCAAATATACCTATCCTACCCAGGACACAGTTCAGGAGGCCTTCTGGTTTGTGAAATGGGAGAACCGCAAGGAAGAATTTATAGACTTGCGTCAGCGTCCAGACTATAAATATCGATCTGAATATCTTGGGAATAAAGACCATGACTGTACTCTCAGAATTAAAGACCTGAGAAAGACTGACTCTATACCAAAATATAAATTTAGGTTCATCACAGATGCTGGAAAATTCTCAGGGGAAGAGTTGACTCTTCAAGTTGTAGGTATTTATCTAACACAAATAGCTTGCATGACCAGACACAACCTTGCTGTACAAGCACATACTAGAGAAAGCACATACAATGACATTAAATTGACCTTTTGTGACTCACCTAGGGACACTGTCTTTTACTAAGACAAGAGGGTGATACTGGTTTATATCATTCTTCCTCCACTGATTCATTTATCTGTTTGATAGTTGCACAGTGCCAGCTACGTAGTCACTTCTAGATCACCTGCATTGTAAGAACTAATAAAGGTGTATTACAAAGCAGACAGTTAGCTACAAGACGAGAGGTCCAAGATGAGATATGTCTAATGAAGTCTTCCAGACAGAACAGGGACATGGGGGATATTTATTATTAGCTCTGTAACAACAACCAGTAAGCTCTCTTATCCTCACAGTTCCACCCAAGGTGTTTCAACAGAAAGAGAGAGGGAGCGTGACTCTGACCTGCACCTCCACCTGCCCTCCAAACTCCAACCCCTCCTACATCTGGTACAGGAACAGACAGCCTGTGGATCCCAAACAGGCATCTGGCACAACTCTGGTGATAAGCCCAGTCAGCAAAGATGATGGACATTATTCTTGTGCTCTAAAAGGACATGAAGACCAACCATCTCCACCAGAGTGTAAAGGGGGATTCTTATTGATTAGATTCAAGCTCAGATTTAGATATGGAGGAATAAAAGCATTTCACTGAGAATTTTTTTTTTTTTACTTTCTCCTATGTGGAAGAATTTATCAGTGGTGGCATAGTGGTTAAGGAACCTGGCAAGCATGCTAGTATCCTGGAAATTGTGGCTGCCACCGTTGTGCCCTTGAGCAAGGCACTCAACCCTAAGTTGCTCTTGGGGAGATTGGCCCCGGATGTAATTGATTGATGAGTTGACAAATGTAAGTCGCTTTGGATAAAAGTTGCTGAATACATAGACATAAACCTAAAGCCGTGCGTGTATTTTCAGGTGTTTCATCCTGCTGGAGTGTGACCTATACTCACCAGAAGATCTGTGCTGTGGAGAGTTCCTCAGTGGACATAAAGTGCTACTACTCATACCCCAGTGGTAATGTTAGAACACTACTCTGGTATTTCAACTCAAAGGAGTTAGATTTTACTAATGAAAACGGTCATGTGGAATATCTTGGAAATAAAAATAATGACTGTAGCCTGAGGATAAAGGGCCTGAGAACTGAAGACACAGGACAATACTACTTCAAATTCATAACCACTTATGGGCGGTTTAATGGAAAACCTGAAGTTTCTCTCTCTCTGACAGGTACGTTTGCTCTTGTTACAGCGTGCTCCTTACATTGAATATAAATGCAATTTTACGTTATGTATGTTTTAAATAATAAAATGCATTAATGTAACTTTATTGTAGATCCAATACAGATGGTGAAAAGGGAAATCATAAAAAATATATATAATAGTAATAAAATAATTCTTAATACGCAATTCATGTGTAACAGGGATGTCTGTTTCAGGTTTACAGGTGATTATGACTCCTGAAACAGTGACTGAAGGACAGAGTGTCACATTCACCTGCAGCACCAGCTGCTCTTTGTCAGGAAACCCCACTTACATCTGGTACAAGAACTCTAAGCCTACGAGACAGATATCAATGGCAAAGCTCAACCTAGGACCAGTCAGCACTAATCATTCAGGCAATTACTCCTGTGCTGTGAAAGGACATGAGACTCATCCCTCACCAGCAGTGACTCTCAGTGTCAGGTGTAAGTGAACTGTTTTAATCTTATAATGTGTCGATGTTAACCAATGAAAGCTGTCCATTGAACTTATCATGACAAGCAGACATTGGCACAATGTATCTGAAGAACAGAATAACTCAGTCTACTCAGTTTGTGTTTGGGTAGTTTCACTAGAACACATTGGATGTGTATGCAGAACAATGTACATAAATAATTTCTGTAATTTTATAATTGTGTCATATAGATGTTCCAAGAAATGTCTCAGTATCTCAGAGTATCTCTGGTATCATACTGGAGGGAAGTTCAGTGATGCTGACCTGCAGCAGTGATGCCAACCCACCAGTGCACAAGTACACCTGGTTTAAGATGGAAATGGCCAAATCCATTCAGAGTCAGATAGGATTGGGACCAAAATACAACATCTCTAATATCACCTCTCAGTGTAGAGGCCATTACTACTGTAACGCACAGAACAGTGCTGGTGCCAGGAATTCTTTAGCTTTTCTCCTAGATGTCCATTGTGGGTATTCTTTACTTGGAAAAAAAAAACTTTTCAATGAATTAATTACTATATACATTAATTGCTACATACATTTGTAACAGATTTGAAAAACTAAAAGTATAAGGAATTCATGCATTCATTTTTATGCCACTTCCAACTAGACTACCCAAAAAACACTTATACATTAGTCAGTCCCTCTGGAGACATAGTAGAGGGCGACTCAGTAACTCTGACCTGCAGCAGTGATGCCAACCCACCAGTACACAACTACACCTGGTACAAGATCAACAGAGAGAAAGTTAAAATTTTGCTCGGATCAGGACAAAATCACAGCATCACCAACATCAGCTCTGACGACATGGGACAATACTACTGTGCAGTGACAAACACTGTTGGGTCTAGTAGCTCAGCACTATTACATCTGAATGTTTATTGTAAGTAGTGCAGACTTACTCATAATCTTTCAATTTTTTCCAATGCTTTTTTCTTCCTGAATGCCTTTGCATATAAATATATTTTCTTTAGAGTGTTGTTTAGTTTCATGGATAGTGGTCCCATTTTTTCTCAAACTAGACCCCGCAAAGGATACATCAGTAATGGTTAATCCCTCTGGTGAAAGTAGTTCAGTGACTCTGACCTGCAGCAGTGATGCCAACCCACCTGTGCACAACTACACCTGGTATAAGAAGATTGGAAATGACTCAGTTCTTATGGCCACAGGGACTAGTGGTAACATACCTGTGGTCCCTGTGGAAGGTGTATTGTACTATTGTGTGGTACACAATAAATATGGCTCTCACATCTCCTCTGAAATTAAAGGTAATGTCTGCAAGTTATGTTTTCAATGCTGTAGTACTGTATTTACATTTACCGCCATTAATATCATGCCAATCTCTGCCAAACTGAAACTTGTAACATGTGGTATGATTCAATTCTTAGCCCTGTTGTTTGAGGTCACCAAGTGCTGTCTGTGAGTCTGACGCATCAGACGCTTTTAAATCAGTTCACTTTGTGCAAAGCGTCTGAAACCTAGCCACTGGCATACGTTCGCTCCATGGTGGGCAGATGCTTTCTGCTTCAATCAGTTGCTACTGGTTGGTCGTGATGTATGTTATGTGCTGGAATGCACCATCCTACAGATAGCTCCCTGACCAGTGGTGGAGCTGAATGAGAAAATGAGCGGAAGCACTAGGCGGCAGGGGGAGGTGGGAGGAACACGCAGTTTTTAAAATACTAAAATATGTGTGTGTCTTAATTAGTCATATTTCAGAAGACAAGTGTGTCAGCAGGACAGTTTGCAGTTCTAGGGATCGTACCAGTTATGGCTCTAGTAATGGTGCTTGTGTTTGTTATTAGGTAAGTGTTAGAACTGATATATTATATTTAATATGCTATAGAACATTGGATTTGTTGTATTTGTTTGTTACTCTGCTAAACTCATTGCATTTTGAATCTTTTTTTGTAAAGAAGAAAGAAAGGAGAACCCACTCGTGAGACAAGTGGAACGGTGGACCATGCACAGGTGTGATGGTTACTACATCTGCCATACTGCTGTGTATAGCCTACATACTATATACTCTATATTGTATCCTATTATCTATCTGTATATTGTCTGTGTCTCTAAATCCCTAGCAGGACAACCCTAATCCCATATATGAACATGTCTCTGCAGTGCCCTTGACCTCTGTCCAAGAACAGAGAGTTGGCACAAGTGGAACAGTGGAACATCCACAGGTGTGTGCACTGTAGTAACACCATAGTCCTCCTCTAGCATTATCGCTGTGTTTATTTTACTTTAGACTCTCCACAGGTGTGTATGTTAGCCTACTAGCAAACCTGTACTACTGTGTACAATAGTGCTGTGCTCTCCTATTACTTACTTTATATCTGTGTTTATATCTGTGTGTCTAAACCTCTAGCAGGAAGGCCCCAGTCCCATGAATAAAAACACATCACTGATCTGTGACCAGGAACAGATAGTTGACACAGGGGGAGATGAAGATGACGTCCAGTATGCCAGCGTCCAGTTCAAGACCAAGAAGAAGGACAGGGCTCCAGAATCCACTGCAATGGAGCAGACTCAGGTCCAGGAGGAGATGGAGAAAAAGGAGGGAGAGGACGTTCAGTACACCTCAGTGAAGTTCCGTGCTCCCGCCATCAATCAGTGAGTAGATGAGATTCATGTTCAGTTATTGTAATTACCTTACAAGGATATTTATTATGTAGTTATATACTCCAGGCTGAGTCCACGTTTCACCGAAATGCATCAGATATGTAATGGCTGTGCTGTTGTTGGTTCTGGTAAGGCTAATATTTTGTCTGTTAACTAGCTTGTGTGAACCCAAACAAACCGGGAAGCACATTTCAATTCGTTCTGCAGATCAAACCACAATTCTCTTCACTGTTCATGCTAAGCTAAGGTCACTGTTAGCCTCACCAATAGGCCAGCTAATAGGAACGAATGAAAATGTGCCCGTGTGATTACTCTGTTTACAGAGATGAGGATAATGATGCAATCTACAGCAACATCAAGAAACCCACTAAATGAGCAGAAAGGGCCACAGTGTGCCTGACCTCAACATGAGAAAGCCAGCACTGCATATCTTACTACTGCATGACTGTTACTGTAGGTCAGGGGTGACTGACAGCATCACATGCTGATGAGTGGAATTATTATTATTATTGTTGTTGTTGTTATTGTTGTTATTATTATTATTATTGTTGTTGTTGTTGTTGTTGTTGTTGTTGTATATACTGTATGTTCTCCTTGTTAGCTCTTGGTTTATAGAACAACATATTCAACATTTCTTTTCTCTTATTATTGCATTGTTGTATTGTGCATACTGTAAATGAACAGCTTGTGGTGACCAGCGTTAAACCAAATATATTACATTATTATTACACTTATAGAACACTTTAAAGAAAGCAAACTAACATTTTCAGCAATAAAATTGTTGGGGTGTGTGTATGTGTCTGAATATTTGAATATGTTTGGTGTTTACTTCATGTTTATTTCCCTGTGTTTGTAGTAGATGTACAAATGTATAAAGCATATTTATTTTCTTAGCCTTAATTATTGCAGTATGTGTGTTTCTCAGGGCTGGATTTGTTGAATGAACTCAATGAACTCACAGGGAACTTAATGAACCTTGTTTATTTGAGCTCAGGTTCAACAGTTTCCCTTTGTGTGTTTCAGCAATGAACTTGTCAGTTAAACATTTTGGCACCTGTGATGAGTGATAGAAAGTGCGGGCCCAATCATCTCAACAGCAATGTCAGAAGCCCTGAAGTACAGCACAGAGGTAGTTTTGTAGCCTCTTGGAGTGCATTCCAAGTACTGTAGATGTTTACACCTGTAGTCCTATGTTGATTGATTTTAAATAAAGCTTTTCCTAGGTATAACTATACCAGTTTTCTGTTTGTTTGTTTTGTATGTATGTATATGTAAGGTCTAGGTACTATAGGTACTGATGGTGATAGTGGTGTTTGTCTATGTAGAATTCCAAATCATCACCTTCCTAAAATAATCGGCAAGAGTAATTTTTTGGCAATTTAACTTGTTTCCCAAATCATCTCAAAGGTTTTTTTTTACTTTAGTTTTTTGTGATCCCTGAAAAACTTGATAGTTGATTCTTTTAGGAAGGTGATGAATTGGGTGACCACCATTGTGACCTCCAAAGTGCTCCAGGGACAGCATTGCTGCAAACACTCCATTGCAAGATAAGTGTGCATCATCTCTGGAGAGAAGAACCACCATTTTCTGGTTAGCTGACAAGGGATATTCACCATTCTAATGCTCTTAAGAACAGAAACTATAAACAAAGCAGAACCATAATGTAAACAGCATTTTAAAACCAAACCATATGCCCTTTGTGTGCTGTGCATGCTTGCCTATATCACCTGCAAACATCAGGCATTAGATGACCTTAATTGATAGATTGACCCCAACAATAGATTGACCCCAACAATATGCTTCTCACCTCTGATTGGTTGGCCTGCAGATCTGAAGAGGCTGCTTTCTCTGCAGCTGGACAGTTGCAGTTTTTTGCACAATTGCAAAAAAGAGGAAATGGCTCTTTACCCCTGACACCTCCCTCGCTGGCCTAAACCATATCTTTAAACCTTTAGAGCTACTGGCATCTGCCCCAGTCATGCATATGCAGTCTCGGAAAGCAGAAGTAGTGAAAGCACTGAAGGTGAATTCATGCATGTAAAATGTATTTGCATGATAGTTAGCTCTTTTGGTGTTCAGACACAGTAAACGTATTTAACATGAGTTCACATGACATATGACTTGATTTGCTGTGTTTTCACACAAAGAAGGGTATGTCAGTGAATTTCAAGCCTTTATATGGCTGAACATGAAATGTTTCTCTATATCTTACTCTAATAATCATGTTTTTGTAAGGTGATACAATCATGCGTGGATCAGTCATTATGTACATCTTCTCCCAGGGGTGCCTGATATTCTTCTCTGGTATGAGATTTCATCCTGATTTTATGGTTGTCTGTATGTTGGTGTATTATATGTGTGCATGTGTGAGAGAGATAGATAGATAGATAGATAGATAGAGAGAGAGAGAGAGAGAGAGAGAGAGAGAAATGCTAACCACTGATTGTAGGCTATCCATAGTTTATTATAATGCGACAATTGACATGCTACAGGACAAAATGTAACTGATCTGAAGTAATCACAAGTGATCTGATATCAGGTGTGTTTGTGATCTCAGGCGTTTGGAGTCAGGCTGTTCAAAATGTGACATACCCCTCTGAGCACATCTGCGCCAACAAGGGCTCCTCAGTCTTCTTGCAGTGCTCTTATCACTCTCAATCTTATCACACACGCTACTGGTACAGAAAAAGAGATCTGAATGGGATTCCAAAAAATCTGAGAGATGAGCCAGACTACAGAGACCGAATCTTGGTATCTTGTTTTCAGAACACATGTAACCTTAACATACGTAGACTGAGAGCCAGTGACTGTGGTGTATACTACTGTGGCTTTAAAACATGGACATCATCATATGGCCAAACAGCAGCATGGTTTCTTGGATCACCTGGAATTACTCTCACTGTCTCAGGTGAGAAAGCATCAGTTTGAATCATACAGCATCAGCCCTCTAAATTGGATATTCATGGTTGTGCATGCTTTTCCCTGATAGGTGCTCAGCTAAAGGTGGATCCTACCTCGATCACTCAAAGGACAATAAAGATTACCTGTGCCACCTCCTGTATCTTGGGTCCTAACGTTAACTATCGGTGGTACAGGAATAGCAAATATGTGATGCACACTAAAAAGGCTTTCACGAACATAGACTTATCCCGTGGCTCTGAAATTGAGGGCAGTTACCAGTGTGAGGTCACAGATGGTGGCTATGAGCTGAAATCTTCTGCTGTGTGTGAGTGTTGTTCCTTTTTGCTGTTTAATACTGAAGATAGAAAAGTGGATCAGGCCCATTGTTAGGGCTGTGGTCTATGTAGAAGACATATATCAAGTAAAACATTTATCTACACAAACGGAACCAAGAGTTTACATTGTTACATTTATGCATTTAGTAGACATTTTTATCCAAAGCGACTTCCATTTGTCAACTATCAATTACATCAAGGCCAATCTTCCCTTGAGCAACTGAGGGTTAAGTACCTCGCTCAATTACCAGGCTACTAGCATCCTAGCCAGGTTTTTCAACCACTACACCACCACCGCCCATTTATCACTGATGTGAAAATTTTAACTCTTAACTCTTAAAATTTTAGGTCATTTTGTAAAACGCACAGAGTGAATTTCTCAGACATCTCTCTACAGGTGTTTTGGGTTCAGAGTGCTGGGGTGTCAGCTACCCTACTGGGTCAATTTGTGGCTTAAAGGGGTCATCAGTGGTCTTGTCCTGCTCTTACAAATACCCTGGAGGTCATCAGTTTGAACAAGGACGCTGGTATAGGGTCAACAGTACAAGTGGAGAGCCAGAGGACCTGAGCTTAAACCCAGTCTTCAGAGACCGGGTCGAGATCAGCGCATCTAACTGCAGCCTGGCGATTAGAAATCTGAAAGAGAACGACGCAGGGGTGTATATGTACACTTTTAAAACAGTCGCCTCACAATGGATAACAGCCAAAACTGGAGTCTTGTTATCAGTCACAGGTGACTATGGACATGTATACCGGTTTGTTGACATGTAATTAGTGTGAGAGAAAAGAAATCTCATACAATCTGCTATGTTTCCTATTTCCACTGTAGAACTGCAGGTGACGGTTAATCCACATACATTAACACAAAATTGGATCAAAGTGTCATGTAGCACCTCATGCAGAGGGAGCTCTCATCTTTATTACTGGTACAGGAATGGTCAACTTATGAAGAGGGAACATGGACAGGACATCCATCTTTATTACACACATGAGGGACATTACTCTTGTTCAATGCAAGGCTATGAAAAAGAGCTTTCTCCAGCTGTGTGTGAGTTTGAAACATTTAACATAAACTTTTTTTTTTGTAAAAATGCAAAATATTTAATACAATCACAGTCCATGCACAAATGTAAATATGTTAAATATCTTTTTCAGGCATCAACGGTGAGGAGTGTTGGGGTGTGACGTATTCCACAGAGGCCATCTGTGCTTTGGCGGGGTCCTCAGTAGATATCACCTGCCATTACAAACACCCAGCAGGCCATACGCCTACAAGCCAGTCCTGGTTTCATCATGATCAGCAGCCCAACACTGAGCATAGGGACCTGAGCCACGATGATGAGGGCCGAGTAGAGTACAGGGGAAATAACAGTGTCCACACACTGAGACTGAGCAACCTGACTGAGGCAGACGCTGGAGAATATTTCTTTCACTTTGAGACTAATGAAGGGAAGATGTTCGACAAAAGAACTGGAGTTGCACTCTCAGTCACAAGTAAGCCACATTGTACATCTCATTACATTTCAAAATGAACTGTTTAAACTGCATTGTGTGAAGTAACAATGTAATGTTTTTTTTTTCCTTTCCAAAATACATCACCAGGCTTTGGTAGTCAAATCATTTGAATCTGATTAAAGAATCTTCAGTTGGGGTGGCCTAGCTACAGTACCTATACCACAAATAGACCCTGGGTCCAGTCTGTCCTAAAGTCAATTCCTGTTTCCACCTCATCTCTCTGCACTGTCCTGTCACAATTCAGGCCAATAAAAGCCCTGCGATCTAGATCTCAGTGACAATAACGTGCCATTTACAGAAAGAAAGTGACAGGACACATGCTGTTTACAGAGAGAAAGGGGCAGGAAACATGCTGTTTAAAGCTTGTTCATTCGTAAAAGAGTGAACCAGCCAAGCGAAGCTGAATGATGGTGAAATGACTCAGATTTTGAGATCAGAACAGATTCAGAATAGATCTTGTTTCCCAGGCCTGCAAGTGACTGTGAGCTCAGCTGTAGTGACGGAGGGAGACAGTGTGATACTGAGCTGCAGCAGCACCTGTCCTTTCAGCAACAACCCCACCTTCACCTGGTACAAGAACTCACGACCAGTGCGTCAAGAATACAAGGAACACCTGCACCTGACTCAAGTCAACAGGAGTGACTCCGGGCTTTACACCTGTTCAGTAAAAGGACAAGAGAGTTATAGTTCAACTGCTGAGGTTCTCAGTGTCAGATGTAAGTAGGAGGCTGAATCCTAGTGTCCCACCTAAGCCTTTAGGATATGCTATTATAAGGATATACTCTTTTGATCCCCTGAGTGATTTATCAGTGAACACACAGCAGTGTGCAAGTCATGCAAAGTGATGAATTCACTTTGACACAAACTCATTGATGTTATATTATACATATGTTATACATATGTTATACATGTTATATAATTTAATACATCTTTATGTAATTTTAATGTGTTGTTGCAATTGTTTTTTTTGTTCTTTTGCTAACAATCATTTTTTTTTTTTTTAATGAATTATTTTAAAAGACCCCCCAAGAAAAACCATAGTGTCTGAAATTCCTTCAGATGAGCCAGAAAAGGGCCATGTCATAGTGCTGTCCTGCAATAGCCAAGCCAACCCCTCACCACATACATACTCTTGGTACAAGAGACATGGACTTGAAAGCGTTCTTATAAAAGTGGATAAGGAAGTGAACTTGACTGTGACCTCAGGTGACGAAGGTCTGTACCACTGCGAGGCACACAATGAAGTTGGCTCGCAGAATTCATCTGTCATTGAGGTTCATTTTACAGGTAATGATTTATTTATTTATTGATTGATTGATTGATTGATTTTGGAAGGAAGTCCTTCATAATGTTAGGTGAAGCCCACATTTCTGGCAAAAGGTTGTTAACATTGTCAAAATGTCAAATGAATGCCTTCTGAAGCAACATGTTGATTAAGTGTAGTAAAGTGTGGTTGGTTCCAAGCCACAGGACCCTCAGGAACAATTGACTGGTTTTGCAACTGCAGTTGTATTAGAATAATGGGCTACAGCTGAACTGATTTTAGCATTCATAATGAAAAACAAAATTTCATTTCCTAACGGATCATTATTTACATCTATGTGCCAACACTGACCCCCATGCTCAAAGGAGGCCTAGGGAGAAAGGGATTTATCATCCTGGCTGCCATAGTGTTGTTTGGACTGTTGCTCAGGTAACATTCCCTGTAAATGTTTCAGACTGCTGCATGAATTTATAGAGACCCACTTAATTATTCCTGTATTGTACTAAAGTTTAAATTCTCTTTTTTTTATAATTGTTTCAGCCTATTCTGGTGGAGAAACAGACGATCCTCTGAAGATAACAAAAGCACTGAAAGTAAACCCCAAGTAAGTGTTTTACGGATTAAAGCTTTATTAGTGATGGTGACAGTCCTATAGCTGCAATGTTACAAAAAAATATTATGATATTTCAACTGCCATCAAATTCAGACAGGTCTAAATACCGCAATATTTCCGTTCTTTGCATTGACTGCTCTAATATTTTAATCGCCTCACAGACATTTTGTGTGATATATGGCTGTTTCACCTTTGACCCCCAAACACGTACGTTTAAATAAACTTGATCATGCCCTCTCAGCCTACATGTACCCAACATTCTCCACCAGGGGGAGACCCATTGCAAATATACAATCACTTGATATCAATCAAGTCTTTAAACATGAAATGGCAACAGTTACAATATGCAGAATACCAATATGCAGAACACTAAAACATGACAAAGTCATTCACATTCCAAATGTTTCCACACTGCTCTTGCAATCTGCTAGGCAGATTCAGCTCCTGTGTATGGAAACATCTCTGCCATGGCTATGCCAGCTGATCCTGCCAACACAGAGACTGGAGATGATGTTGACATTGAGTATGCCAGTATTCAGTTCAGTGGCTCTGAAGAACAGGAAAAGCACAGGTACTCTGCAGTCCTCATGCACAGAAACAGCATGAACGCTGCTAGAAGGTGAGATGTCACATTTTTAAAAAAAATATAGAATTTGGTTCAAAAGCGCCAAAAATCCACTTTTTAAAATTCTAAATAATTATTTTTAGTTATTTGATGCCTTTATTAGGCTATGTAAAAATCAAGTCAAGTCAAAGCAGCCCTACTGTAGATCCAAAGGAAAACAAAATGTAAAAAAATAATTTCTGAAAATTCATTAAAATGGTGGATATAGCGTTTCACTTTAAATGTAAATAAAAACCACTATTCCTATGGTGGCCTATATGCATGTATGTGTTTCCACAGGGCTGATGACTCTTCAGTAGTCTACAGTGCAGCCAGTAGCCTCAGGCTTTCACCATAAAACAGAGAGACAGAGTGATGGGAGACCTGGAGAAAAGCTTTTGACATCTCTCTTTGACAAACATTTTGAACTGGAGATGTTCTTGTGTGTTAGATGAAACACATTGCCAATATTGTAGCAAAGCAAATGCTTTTTATGTTGAAATGTTGAGATGGGTCTTAAAAAAGCAAGCCTATGATGAAAATTTAATTTCCACAAGATCCATTTGGTCAAGTGCAGTCCTAACAGCAACTCAGTTAAACTCACCTAATGACGATACATTTCTCTCAGAGTGATGGTGTCAGGCCGATTATGACTAGCCTTGTAGGGTCTCATTGAGTTAGTTTAGTTTTGACTCATCTTGAATGCTGCTTTATATTGACTCACAGTGTATTTATAGTAATACACAAGCCACATGTGGTAGAATGTGAAATAATAATGGCTATTAAAGAGAGAGTGAGTGTGTTTGTGTAATGTCTGTCTGTGTGTCTCATCTGTTTGTTTGTCATTTAAGATAAACTGTTAATCAGACAGGAAGTCACAGTAGTTTATGTAGTTATCAACTGTTATAATATTTTACATGCCTATTGAAATGCTTTGAATGATGTAGCATAGCCTTCTCCTGTAGTGGAAAGCATAGCAATAACCTGTTATCAAATACACTCCATGGATTCTGTAATAATCCCTAATCCCTGCCACAATCACAGGGATATTAATCCAATTGTTCAATCACTGATCTTTTTATCATTGTCATTATATCACTGTCTATTAAAATACACAAATGAAAGAAAGAAAGACTGTAGTCTGCATGTGTTCAAGCAGGCAGCCAGCTATAAAGACCACATTGACCTAGAGGAATACTCTTAAGTCATCACGAGCTACATTGGCAAATGCACTGACGATGGAACCATCACTAAGACCATCACCAAACATCTCAATCAGAAACCATTGATGACTGCAGAGGTGAGAATGCTACTGAAGGCCAGGGACACTGACTACAGGTCTGGAGAAGAGGAAGCTCTAAGACAAGTGAGAGCCAAGCTGTCCTGGGCCATCAAAACAGCAAAGTGCACTCACGCTCAGAGGATTTACAACCCCGCCAATGGCAGGAAATACAAGCCAACACCAACTAAAGACCAGCTCCACTCTCCTGTGACAGTGATATCTTTCTCCCAGAAAAACTGAACCAGTTGGGAACCCTCCCCCCAATAATCAGGTGCTACATCTGTCCACATCTGAAGTGAGGGGAACTCTGCTCGGAGTCAACCTGTGGAAAGCTGCTGGGCCAGACCAAATACCAGGACGTGCTGAGAGAATGTATGGTCCAGCTAGCTGACATCCTGAGAGATGTTTTCAATATCTCTCTGAGCATCACTGTTGTCCCTACTTGTTTCAAGACCACCACCGTCATTCCCATACCGAAAAAATCCACAGTGACCTGTTTCAATGACTACCACCCATTTGCACTTACATCCACCATCATAAAGGGCTTTGAGAGCCCAGCTACCTGCCACACTGGATCCGATGCAGTTTGTGTATTGCCCCAAACGCTCCAGGGAGGATGCCATCACCACTGCCATTAACCTGGCTCTCACGCATCTGGACACAAAGGACACTTGTCAGAATGTCAGAATGCTGTTCATCAACTTCAGCTCAGTATTCAACACCATCATTACACAGCAGCTGGTAAAGAAACAGGATCAGCTGGGTCTGAACACCACCCTCTGCAACTGGATCCTGGACTTCCTAATGGGGAGACCGAAGGCAATCAGGATAGGAAGCAGGACCTCCAACGCCACCTTGCTGAATACAGGAGCCCCCCAAGGCTGCATGCTCAGGCCCCTGCTGTTCGCGCTTCTTACCCATGACCATGCAGCAACACACAGCTCAAACCACATCAAATTTTGCTGATGGCACAACTGTGGTGGGTTTGATACAGTGAAATCCTGTACAGAAAGGAGGTGACTCAGCTCAGCAGGTGGGGTGCTCACAACAACCTGTCCCTCAATGTGGACAAAACGAAAGAACTAATCATTGATTTAAGAAGACCTCCAGGCAAACGCACCCCACTGTCCATAAATAACCTTTCATGCGAGACTGTTCAGGACACAACATTTTTGGGCATACACATCGTAGATAACCTCACATGGACCAAGAACACCACATACATTACAAAGAAAGCAGTGCCATCACAGTGTGGTTTGGTAACTGCTCTGCAACAGAAAGAAAGACCCAGCAGAGGATGGGGAGGCTGGCTGAAAAGATCAGGGGGACCTGTTCCTCATTCTCCGATATCCACAATACCCACTGTTTGCACAAAGCCATGAGCATTGTTAAAAAGACAACACACCCATCCCATGGATTTTACTCCCTAATACCATCAGGGAAAATGTACTGCAGTATAACTGCCCACACCTCCAGAATGGGGAAGAGCTTCTTCCTGTCGTGTATTTTTCTTGATTGCTAAGTTCTTCAAAGCACTTAAAGTCCACGGAAGGGAATAATGTTGAAGTTGATTATATTTCAGTAACATAACAAAATGACACTGGGGGAAGCAGAGTGCCTAGACTAGTGTCATCTTCTCCTGTTTCCCAAATTCTTGCCATTTTGTTGTTTCCATTTCTTCTCTTATTGTTCTTTCCGTCTCTTCCCCAGTTCTTTCTCCCATTCGTTCTGTTCCCCAGTTCCCTTCTGCTCCCCCAATTCTGTAGTGTGTACCCAAGTTTTATATCATATTCCAGGTTTACATGTGGCAAATGAAATGTCTTAAGCTTATCAGCTAACCAGCATATGGCCAATCATGCAAATTTATGAAATGTAAGCCCCCTTGCAATGTTCTGTCATAAGATGGGGCTCTTCACCCACGGTTAACCCTTTTGTCCATCTGACTTCATCTTTGGCAGGTGTTTATCTTTTGACACAATGGTGATCTGTGTTCTCTCTGCTCTTCCAGACTAACAAGGCCATTTATACAATAGTGGTCTATAGTATTTAGCTAACCTCATAAGATATGTCTGTATTCTCAGGGTCTCCAAGAGGCCCTCTTTGCAGTTTGTACTTTGAAAAATACATATGTGCCTTGCTGCCTCTGCTTTGTGAAAGACAAGGCCTTTTCATACATGTGTGCAGAAATCAGTTACATAGCCTAGTTACACAAATGTATTTTAGAAATTCTCACAACATTCCCTCAATCAGTCAGACTGTTGAACAACAAAACATGATATGTTTATCCACACTGAATTGAATGCACACCTGCACTTTTTCTATGCTGCTCAGGCTACATAGATCAGTGAAGCTGTAGTGCCAAAGAGAGGCACGGAAAGTGTGCAATATTTTGTGAAATTTTCTGTAAAAGATTTGCATCAGTGGCATCTCGAACTTTACCTGTTACAGCACACACCTCTCGAATTTTTTATCACAGTAAAGGCAAGTGCTATTTGAAGACCATTTGAAGTCATTTATGCGTCATGTAATTTGGCAAGCTGTCCCGCAACTCTATCATAATGTTAAGCCAGCAATTTCATTTGAACATACCCTGTTCGTTTTAATTGACTGTGGAAGTTTGACACATCGCCACTCAGTGGTCACACGGCCTGGGCTTAAAAGAAATTTCATAAAATATTGCCAGCTGGTTCAGCTGATGGCCACTTTGCTTGTGAGGTTGAGGTCATTCATCACCTTACTCGTGCCATAATAATAATTCAAAGGCTTATGCGTCTCTGCTGCAATTGCAGGCGAATCATCAGCTTTGCGAGAATTTATTATTAAACATGGGTATCTTGTAGCCTATGTTCGCAGAGATTTTTTTTGTTCATTCACAGTGGGTGGAGATTACGCACCTTTAGTAAAATCATCAACTGAACAGTTTCACTCTTACATAGTACCCAAATATCGGTGACATATGGCTACACCCAACAAGCATCACCTACTCTTTACCCCCCTTTAACACAATCCTGAAATTGATTGTGCGAGGAACTGAGATGTTTCAACTGTAGTCTAACCTGCCTAGCCTACGGTTCAAAAAGCCTTTTGTAATGTTTACATTGCCAAAACATGAAAATATTAATCACCTCCAGCCTCCATCCATCTCATTTATACCATTACGAATAGCAAGTGGTGCCACCTGAACCAGGGCATCCCAATGACTGGGACATCGCCTTGCGTGGATGGTTCAGTCCAACCACAACGCAGAAATTGAAAATTGGAATATTGACTCATTTTTACATTAGTTTCAAATTCAGTATTTACCATTTCAAAAAACCCGTTCAAATTCCCCGAACAGCAGTAAAATAAAAAAAAAAAACAACAAATGATCTATTTGCTTTTGCATTGTATTGACTATAATTGCCGTACTCCTGCAAGCCGATCTGCATCCTTTCTTGTTAGACAGACAAGCCAACACAAGTAGATGAGGAAAGGAAGGAAAAGGCCCTGGCAAAGCAGGCGCTAAGCCTTCTTCGTCGTAACATTCAGGGCATCAATAAGCCTAGCCTCGCTAGCCGTGGTGGCGTTAAGCGCATTTCCAAGGCGTATTAACAAGACTCACGGGGTGCTTAAGTTGTTCCATAAGAATGTTATCGTGACACCATAACTTCGAGCACACTAAGAGGAAGACTCACTGCAATGGACATTTATGTACTGAAATGAAGGACAGGTCATCGCTGACAAAAGACACGTGACTTATTGTCAATTAGCCTACCACCCATTCTCTCTGGATCTCTCTTGAACAGGAGTGGATATCCGTAAGCGTCTTTACAGGACTAGGTGTCCAAGGGCTCAGTGTCTAGGAAAGGAGGCCATAAATATTACAGTTTTTACAAATAAACACAAATTTAAGGTTAAAAAGACTTTTTCACTCCAGATTCTTTCTTTCTTTCACTATTTCTTTCTTAATTCACTGTTTGTTCATTTCTCTCTCTCTCTCTCTCTCTCTCTCTCTCTCTCTCTTCTCCCCTTTCCTGCTACAGGACAGACATAGAGCAAAGCAATTTGTCTGTTGAAAGTGTACAGCTGTGTCATATACTGGAGCTCTTATGAAATGCAGTTGAGAAATGTTACTAAAGCCTTTTGGGTGGTGAAAACTGAGCTTTACAACTCGGAACTGCAGGTCTGAGTCTCTCTCTCTCTCTCTCCCTCTCTCTCTCTGTGTCTGGGTACGCACAACAGATATGTTCCTCTCAGTTGAACAATTATTGTTGACATGATTCACATGATTCACCGTTTCAAAAATGGTCCCTCCTGCATTTATGAAAGCTAAAGTCATGATCCTAATACTAGGTGAGTAATATTTGTCATGGACCTAAACAAGAACGCATTGTTTTAGGATTATGATGTTGGGAAGAGAGGGTGAGGGAAGGATTTATTTTGGCAAGAGTTTTTAGTGCTTCTGTAGTTTTGTCAGCTCTCAGTAAATGGATTGTTCAAATGTCTGAAATTAATATTAAATTTAAAAGTAAATTCATATTAATATTTAAATAAAATATTAATATTAACACAACATATTACTATTAAAAGTAAATACATTTGTAATCAGAATGTTGCACATATTTTGAGTTATTAGTAGTAAGCACAAAATGATAACTGTGTGTATGTGTGTGTGTGTGTGTGTGTGTGTGTGTGTGACAGAGAGAGAGAGAGAGAGACTTTTGTAAGTGGTCTGTTGTAAGTACACTGTGACATTTCCTGGAGTTTGTCTTTTGAAATGCATCTTGATTTCTGCTAAAATCTGTGAAGTTGAAATACAGATATGTGAAAAATACATGCAAGGCCACAATACATAGCATAAGGACACTGGCATAAGACATTAAATTATGTTATGGAAATTTGTGTAAGTGTTGTAGCGTAGTTGTAGTTGCTCTAGGGAAGACTGGCCCTGAACAATTGATAGTTGACAAAAATGTAAGTCGCTTTGGATAAAAGTGTCTTCTAAATGCATAAATGGAAATGAAATTATAATGTTGTGATGTAGTGGTATCATGTAAAAGCTGTCTTTTACTTAAATATGATTAATATGGTTAAAATATGGTTTAAAAAAAATTTAAACCACCGTTTCACCATTGTGTGCCATTGTTTGACACTGTAAGAGTGTCAAAAGTCAAGAGTGTGCGTGGTTGTGAGTGTTGGTTTTGCTTGCATGCAGTTTGTGAAAATTTTAGCTGGAGTAATGGTATGTGTCAGGCACAGACAGGCGGAGGCAGGAGTTCAAACACGGAGTTTTATTCAAATCAACAAACAGAGGGATAACAAAAGTCGTGTCCGTCACTTTGACGGAGAGAACAGAAAACTATAACACTCAGAAGGTAAACGAACAGGGGGGAATAACTAAGGCCACGTCCGCTAGGAGAGAACGGAACACGTACGGGAGTTCGGGGGTAAACACACACACAGGAGTCTGAGGAGGCTAACACAAACGTTCAGGAACAGGCAACGAGGAAACACAGAGAGTAACAATACCAATACCGACGTCTAGGCTCGCGGGGCAGGAGACACGGGAGATCGCAGGAGACGAAGGAAGTACAACAAACACGTAAGGAGTCCTAGGGAACAGTGACAAGGCCAGACACCCTGTGAAGCAGGAGGGAGGCTTAAGTAGGGTGGAGACCAGGTGACACCAATTAAAACTCAGGTGAGGGTGATCGTGCACGAGGAGGTGAATGCAAACGGGGAGACGAGCTGTGAGTCTGTGACGTTGAGTGAGGGGGCGTGGCCGTGACCAGGTCCGATGCAGACCTGACAGTATGATGCAAAGTTTTATTTAAGTTTCTGCTTTCCCACATGAAGATCTCTCTCTCTTTCTGTCTCTCTCTGTGTGTGTGTATGTGTGTGTGACATTACCCAGATAAATCAAGATACTAAAAGGCACTACAAATTAGTCAGTCTTACATGGATTCGGCTTACAACAAGTGTGATTTATGTTGGAATCAGATTGCGTCTCAGACATCTGTATCCCCCCATCCCCTCACCAAAAATAGCAATGTTGATGCAGATAGTCTCTTACAACAGCCTTCAAATCTCCTTTTCAGAGTTTATTTGCTGGTGTAGGCTATGAGTATGGAAGGACTGTGTTCTTTCATTCTAACATAAAGCATAGATTGATAGATAAGGCTCAGTAAAGAGCAATTTACAGAATTGTGACAAAAAAATGCATCAGTTTAGAATTGTGTTTTGTGTTTGTTACAGGTTTATGTCTATGCATCGGAGCGCATGTGAGTGGAATATGTGATGAAGGATTTGTTCATCAATATGCACAATGCCTGGGTAAGGATGTACGTCAATCAACGACTGAATAACTCGCTTCAAACCATCAAATCTAGGGTGCACGGAGAAACAGCAGGAAACAGAGTTTAATTTGCCATGAAAAGTAAGAAAAGGAAGTGCTCATAGGAAGATTCACCCACATGTGTGAATATAGACAACGATCAGGCTATCAGCCTCAAGAGGACACGAAGAGTCATGATTATCATGAACCTTTGCATGGGTAGTTTGAGACAGAAGTAAGCTACAGCATCTGGTGTATTTATATTGTAAGACTACAGATGCAGATGAACGTGGTGTGTCTCAGATTCCTATCTGTGGACCAAACTCTGAGTGCTTCAACACACATGGCAGTTACTACGGCATTTGCACTGTGGGATACAGAGCCTTTATAGTCTAGCGGAAGCTCCATATGGCCCCATAGTAGACCCAGCAATGTTGAGTAGTCTAAACTTTTCTTGCAGAAACTACAGGCCTTGTGGATGAAATTGAACTTGGTTGCTAAAAGTTGCACTTTAGGCAATTTGCATAATTAGCATATTAATCTAATTCATCACTTTAATCCTGAAATGCTATAAGCCTTGTTAACATAGGAAGATTATCTAAGCGTCCAAGTCCATGCATATGATGTCTAGAAATTCATCTATATGATGATTCATACAACATCTCCTCATTAGCATAGTTTGCATACAGTATGTAAAAATGAGGTTAAAATATGGAAAATTGCTCATTTTCAGTCTTAGTGAACTTAAAAAGGGGTTTTTAGAGTCTATAATCTGTCTAGACCTGTCTCAATTTTTATTTTATGACACCCTGTGGGTGTGTGCTTTCAGAAAAGGTGTTAAGGAGTAGATTAGTTTCCCCTTAATGCCTTAGGTTCAAATGTATTGGCTATACGCCAAAGTCTCCAGTATTTAATACTAGCTAAGGGAGGAGGGGGTTGGGACCTGCCTCAATTTATGTTTATTGATATCCTGAGGTTCTCTGCTTTCAATAAAGATGTTACTTATGGCGGTTAGTTGCTTTTTCCTTCATTCCACAGGCCCTTTTGCATGAGAAATGCACCAAATTTGTCACTTTCCCCCAAAACAGGCATGGGCTTTAAAATAAGGAGGGGTGGAACAGGTAAACAAATATTATAAGTCAGATCCAGAGGGTATAAACGCTCGGAAATGGAATCTTAATCTCCCCCCCCCACACACACACCTCTCTCTGTCAAGTGCTAAGATTAATATCAGTGAGGCACATGAGGCAGAGTGAGAATCTCCACTTCCTCTCCACTAAAATGTCTGCTGACTGTTTAAGTGAAGGGCCTACAAAACAAGAGTGGTGTGTGTGTGTGTGTGTGTATGTCTGTCGTAATTAGTGCAGGAGCCTAGAAGAACAGGATCACACATTTCTTTGCTCTTTTCAGTGTGTTCTACTCTACTTCATACCTGTCTCTAAAATCAGAGATGTGTGAGTCATCAACCTAGTACAGGACCAGTTAGCAAAACTGAAGCGAGAGACAACTGCCAATATTAACCGCTCCCACCCACCCCCCACCCCGCTACATAGAATAAGTGGTGACATGAAGTTTCATTGCAACCCCTGCCTGACTGCACACAGTATCTCAGATTTGGCTTTTACAGACTAGCATCTCTTTTTTTCTGACCATAAATTAGATGTGAATGAATGTGTCGAGTCTCTCCAGCCAATCTGTGGTCTGAACGCCCAGTGCATCAACACCAATGGGAGCTTCTACTGCAATTGTAACAGAGGATACCGATCCATAATACCTGAACCTACACAAAAGCTTGCAGCTGCTTTAATGGTGGAGGATCCTTGTGAAGGTAAGTGCAGCCATCATCACTACCACAGACTTGTCTCTAGAATGTTCCGTAATGGGGGTGTCATGTAAAGATATTGTGCTGTATTGGGACAAGTATTTGTGAAGTTGGGCTTCACAATGTGTATTTATGTGTACATGATCTATGATGGAAACAAGACTAGTACACTACCAATGATTCTGGAGCACTACACTCCAATCTAAATGCAGACTGTGGCTCCATTCAGTGAGAATGATGCGTATGCTCTCTTTGCAGATATAAATGAGTGCGTGGAGAGAACACACACATGTGACTTCAGTCGCACCTGTGTGAACAAACCTGGCTCCTTCAAGTGTGTGTGCCGTGACGGGTTTAAAGCAACATGTCTTGGTGGTGACCACTGTATAGGTAAAAAAAAACATGGTTATTCATTAATCTCTATCTATCTATCTATCTATCTATCTATCTATCTATCTATCTATCTATCTATCTATCTATCTATCTATCTATCTATCTATCTATCTATCTATCTATCTATCCATCTATCTATCTATCTCTCTGTCTCTGTCAAGCATTAATATTGAAGTCAGTAAGGTAACATGAGGCAGATTGAGAATATTGGACCTCTGCTTAAAAAGATGCTGAATGTTGAAGTGAGGGGCCTACAACACCTGACATCCAACAGCAAGAGTGGTGTGTGTGTGTGTGTGTGTCTTAATTAGTGCAGGAGCCTAGAAGAACAGGATCACACATTTCTTTGCTCTTTTCAGTGTGTTCTACTCTACTTCATACCTATCTCTAAAATCAGAGATGTGTGAGTCATCAGCCTAGTACAGGACCAGTTAGCAAAACTGAAGCGAGAGACAACTGCCAATATTAACCGCCCCCACCCACCCCCCACCCCGCTACATAGAATAAGTGGTGACATGAAGTTTCATTGCAACCCCTGCCTGACTGCAAACAGTATCTCATTTAGATTTGGCTTCTACAGACTAGCATCTCTTTTTTTCTGACAATAAATTAGATGTGAATGAATGTGTCGAGTCTCTCCAGCCAGTCTGTGGTTTGAACGCCCAGTGCATCAACACCAATGGGAGCTTCTACTGCAAATGTAACAGAGGATACCGATCCACAATACCTGAACAAACACTAAAGCTTGCAGCCGCTTTAATGGTGGAGGATCCTTGTGAAGGTAAGTGCAGCCATCATCACTACCACAGACTTGTCTCTAGAACGCTCCAGAATGGGGGGGGGGGGGGGGGGGGGGGTCATGTAATGATATTGTGCTGTATTGGGAACCATGAAGTTAGGCTTCATGATTTCTAAAGCTGGATTTTGTTGAGTCATGGGTTTGCACAGGTGGGTTATAAGGGGTTTTTACAAGTTTTCATTGTGCCATTTTTTAAATCCAACACAGGTAAAAAAAAAAAAAAAATTCCAGTCTGAATGTGATGACTATGTTTAGATGATGTGCCTGGGTCAGGATCTGATAAGGATGTTCAGATGATGTGTCTGTGTCAGAATGTGATGGCTATGTTTAGATGATGTGCCTGGGTCAGGATCTGATAAGGATGTTCAGATGATGTGTCTGTGTCAGAATGTGATGACTATGTTTAGATGATGTGCCTGGGTCAGGATCTGATAAGGATGTTCAGATGATGTGTCTGTGTCAGGATGTGATGTCTATGTTTAGATGATGTGTCTCGGGC
Organism: Tenualosa ilisha; assembly: GCA_015244755.2. Classification (NCBI taxonomy): domain Eukaryota; kingdom Metazoa; phylum Chordata; class Actinopteri; order Clupeiformes; family Clupeidae; genus Tenualosa; species Tenualosa ilisha. Next base: position 688,649 of record PYXC01001445.1, on the reverse strand, counting down.
CAGGGTGTGATATTTATGTGTGGATGATCTATGGTAGAAACAAGACTAGTAGACTACCAATGATTTTGGAGCACTACACTACAATCTAAATGCAGACTGTGGCTCCATTCAGTGAGAATGATGCGTATGCTCTCTTTGCAGATATAAATGAGTGTGTGGAGAGAACACACACATGTGATGCCAGTCACATATGTGTGAACACACCTGGCTCCTTCAAGTGTGTGTGCAGTGATGGGTTTAGGAGTCTTGACATCTGTGTAGGTAAAAAAAAAACATGGTTATTCATTAATCCCCCCCCCAAAAAAAAACCCTCTCTCTCTCGCTCTCAAGTGCAAAGATTAATATCAGTAAGGCACATGAGGCAGAGTGAGAATCTTGGGCCTCTCCATTTAATTGTGTGCTCACTGTTTAAGTGAAGGGCAAACAACACCTGACGCCAAGAACGTGATGTGTGTGTGTGTGTGTGTGTGTGTGTGTGTGTGTGTGTGTCTTAATGCCGGCCCCTAGAAGGACAAAGGACAGGATCAAGCTTTTTTGTTTTTTTGTCTGTGTGTTTGTTTGTTTGTTTGTTTATGCTCTTTTTAGTGTTTCTTGTATCTACCTTTCCTGGCACCTCTCTTTCCTGTATGAACTTGTCAATTGTGTGTGTGTGTGTGTGTGTGTGTGTGTTCTGTTGCAGATATCAATGAATGTCTGGGGAATATCACTGTGTGTGGCCCATATGGGAACTGCACAAACACACCAGGCAGTTACATGTGCAGCTGTCCAGCGGGCTTCAGGAGCCAGGACAGTAACAGTAACAGAAGCCCTTGTGAAGGTGAGAGTGACATTCAGGGAAAAGGTTTGTGTGTGTGTGTGTGTGTGTGTTTGTGTGAGTGTGTGTGTGCGTGCGTGTGTGTGTGTGTGTGTTTGTGTGTGTGTGTGTGTGTGTGTGTGTGTGTGTGGGGGGGGGGGGGGGAATGCCTCAGTTTTGGGATGCTGCTCAGCTCAGAACAGACGATCTCTTTTTATATCACACCACTTGTTCATTCCTGTAAATAAAGAGGAAGGAAGGAGGCCTGATATATTTGGCTTCTTTTTCTGCTTCTTCTTCTTCTAGATAAGACAAAAAAATGTTCACTGCACACAATGTTTATGCATATTGTAAGCAAACAGCCTGTGATTTTTCATTGTCATTTTCAATGTCATTGCACCATGGTTACAGAGGAAATGACACTGAGGCAGCATCATAGATATGTTAGGGATTATAGCTGCCAATTTAACCACAGTATTAGCCAGAGAAATTTCAAACAAAGACACATGTTTATCTTGCTTCCATTCAGCATTCAACTTTTCCTGATTGTTCATTTTGAGACTGAGAAGAATCTCGAAAAGTCTATTTTTTGCACCTCTGTTTACTTAACACTACAGAGTGAATAATTGTACAGGGGATGGTGCATATTGGAATGTACACTCTTGATCTCAAAGGTATCTTTCTTAAAGTGATTTAGAGAACCCATAGACTGACTTTTTGATTTTGAGTTTCCTTGGAACATGGAGGAAGTGGCAAGGTACTGGTTTTTACTTCTTCAGATAGTGGCTAGTTTAAAGGACCAGTAATTACTCATTATTTCTGCTGTTAGAACAGCATTATGGTTAGTGTAACATGAATATTTTACATTTAATATTGATTGGTTGATTATCTTTAAGACATTTTTTTCTCAGCAACCTAGGTGAGCATAATGATATAGGTTAGTTTAGTTTGGCACAAGAGCTCCTGACTGAGAACACAGTGTCAGTATTATAGCCTATAAGCCTATCTGAAGGCATTTCTTAAAGTTTTTCATAATTTGTTAATATAGATCAAAACTGGAAGACACTTTTTTTGGAAAGGGACCACCTCTCATCAGCTATAGGGCCTGCTCATGACTAATATTAGTTTGATGGATAACCCTGTATTGCCTACTGGCTTTTGTAGGTGAAGTTAAATAATCAGTACTCAATATTGTTATTTAATTACTTAATGCTAATGAAAATGGTAATCCTTACATTAAGCATATGTAGGCTAGGCCTGTGGTTGATTGTCCTTTAGCAGAATATTGTGACCCAGCACAGGCTGTCTTTACTGTTGAGTTTGCCTAGGACCCAGAATTAAATTCAGACTTCAATATGAGTCAGTAATATCAGTCAGAAAGCATTGTGATGGAAAAGATGAGCTTAAACGTTCTTTATTTTACTTACGACATGCAACTTGAACTTGTGTGCACTTCATGCAGAGGAGAGGCACTGAGTTTTTAAAAAAATCTACCGGGCCTGCAGCTAGGTAGCCTGTTATATGCCTTTAGATTAGGCTCTAAAAGTCATGGACACTTGTCAAAAGTCATGGACTACTCCGGTAAAACGCAACTTTCCATTGCTAGCAACACACTAACCAGCTTCACTCTGTGTTTGCAAAGGCGTTTTTGATAATATTGCGTGAGCCTTCATAAGTCTATGGCAAACTCTTCCAACCATTTAGCACTTACGTACAAAAAAAATCTGCGTTGATTTTAGCCACCTCACAGGTGCGGTAAAGTTTGAGTCTCGTATAACAAGCAGATAGTGTGCATGCTCTAATCTGTAAACATGTATGCCAAAAAATGTGAGTTGTGAATCATCATCTTCATGGACAGCAAGGCACAACTCTGATGTGACTTAGATTTTTGCTGAGTATGTTTTGCCCGGCTGAACACATCAGCCAAGTAATATGAAAGACATTTTTATGGTCACAGAGTATGTAGAACGTTACGGTGTACCAACTTATGCGAATACTTCTCAACAGACTAGACAATGCACACTATGGGCCCTAATCTAAATGGTGGCAAAGTGAAGCCAGTAAAGGCAAGTAAAGCTGAGTTAAATACAATGGGAAGGTAGTGGTTGTGGTGATGGGCGATTTGACGAAAGTGGCCAGCTGCAGAGGCTTCATGGTAATGCATGCAAAATCATTTAAGAATAGCCTACCATGCATCCTGTTGATCAGATACCATGTCTGTAATACTGGAAGTGCCACTAAACCAAAGCATTTTGCCTATCATTTACATAACGGCCCTAAGAGTGCAAAATTACAATAAAATAAATACGTAATTTAACACAACCTAGAAAAGAGAATTAAGAACACAAAGTGCATTGATGATAAAGTGTCAGAGTCTCACTGTCAGGGATTGTGAAGGAGGTCCCAGAGTCTCATTAAGCATGTGCCAATAGTACTGAGCCATCCTTTTTCCCTTTTTTTGATTCATGTTCATAAAGTGCACCTCTGGACCTACACCTACAGTGTAGTGCTCCAGCAACAGACGTGGGTTATTGGGGTTAAAATGAAGATAAGAAATCTGTTGTTCAAGAAAGCAGTTGCTCCATTCAAGGAAGGGGAGGGGAAGCTGACGGACCAAAGGCACAGAGCGTTGTTGCTCAGTAGCTCCTCTTTGGGAGGAGCCATTTAACTTTAGTGATGTTGTCAGATGAACAGTGATGTGTATAAATAACATCCTGATCTTCTTTCTGTCAGTCCGATTTCTAGCTTGTCCTCTGCTACACTTTGGTACATTGCTTGGCCATGGTCTGGACTACTTATAGACTATTTTCAACTATTAGCATAATTTTCTGACTATTACACCGAGGCTAATATACTGATTGCTTATACTGCACAATATTCTCAGCTATGGTTAGGTTAATACATGACCCCAGTGTACTATCTCATTACATCATGATATGATTTTCCTTTATTCCTGCATGTTATAGTTGGTGCAGCTCATATTCGAGAAATTATTGTCGAGAATTTTATCAAGCGAATAAGTGACAAGTGGACATGTCATGTGACCTGAACCATTACCTGAACTGGCACTGGACCGACGGAGGATATACTGATGCTCAAATATGCTGGAGTAAGGTAAGTCATCTTTTCACTGGCCCCATCTTTTTTCAGATGCCAGTAATGTGCTCAGTAATTGTATGACATAATCTAGCATTGATTCTATGTCAAAGTTTACAAGTTATTGTGAAATGTAAATTGGTGCACATTAAATGATATGTGCTGATCCAGCACAACCTTAACATGCATTACCATTGCTCTGTAGTTTATGTGAATATGCATTACCATTGCTCTGTAGTTTATGTGAATATGGTCTGGTTGTATAACGCAGCTGATTGATCATCAGCAGATCTATCTAGTTTAATTGTCTTTATTATAGTCCTTGGATTTTACACTACACCTATGTTTAAGGTATGGAAAAGCCAAGTAATCCAGTTAATTGGATGATCAATTTGGAAAAGTCAGTGAATTAAATTGTGTCCTGTGTCGTCTTGTCCTAAACATTGTTATCAGAAGCAGTTTGGGAGCTTCTGTCTAGACTGGCAAACTTAGATGTGTGTGCATGTTTTTTTAAACTTGAAATCATTTGGTATGGAAATGGAAATAGTTCAGATAGGAGTATTGTATGCTGAGCAATATAGAGCTATTCACATGATCTTTCAATTATTATTTTTAGGCTGTGAAAAAGGCCATGACTGTGCACAGAAACACATTTCCGGCTAGTCTGACTTCCTTTTTGCATGTGAGCTCTCTAAACCACATCTGCCAAGTAAAGCCAGCATTCTATTATTAGATCCTCTGTCTCTCACACTTAAAACTTGATGCAACCATTTCTATGGATCTTAAGAATAATTCTGATATTTTGTTTGTTTTGTTTTGTTTTATTTTGTTTTGGTTCTGTGGTTACTGTATGGGCAACTTATGCAACTCTCTCTGCATATCTCTTTTGCAGATATGGATGGGTGGAGACCATATCAAAAATGTTGATAAATCCTCTTCACTGGCTTTTTTTGTTCTCATTTGTTTGTTTATAGTGAGCCTGTCAACAGTGTTGTCCTGATGTCTGTTTAAAACATAATAAATCATGTGTGGTGTGTGTGTTTGTGTCTAATTTATTTCAACTTGTATCTCCATGTGGTCAACAATCATGCACATATACAGTAGTTTTCCGCATGCTATATGTGCATGATTGACCAACAAAGTTACTGCTAATTGAGAAAACATTACTTCACGCCGGTAAGGATGTGATTTATGTCAGATAAATGTCACATGTGAGACAAATTCCGAATTCTGTTGTCTTGAAGTTATTACACAGCTAACAGCCTGATACCAGTTAATGTGAAACCCGAGGACCTTATTTAAAGGTGAAATTCATTGTGGATCAATCCATAGCCCTATTGTTTGAGGTCATCAAGTGCTGTTGAAAATTTGATACAGCATAGACAACAATGAACTGGCAGCTAAGGTTAACTGAATGAGACATAGGAAAATGAAACCAAAAGTAAATTATTGTGCCCTATTCAGTTAGTATTAGCTGCCAGTTCACTATTTGGTCAGGGTTGTATCAAATTTACTCTACAGTTTACCATTTTTTTAAGGGTACAGTCAAAAACATAAATATAACCTAAACACATCCCAAAATACAACAGTCAAGCATCAAGTAGATTTGAGCTCCTTCATCAACATTGTTTCTTTGGTGTAGTGTTACTAGCATAACCTTTTGAGTTTCATCTCTTTCACACATACTCTCTCTCTCTTTCAGCATGGCTTAATATATTGGAAATGGAATGCAAGGTAAGGTTGAAAATGGACGTGGCATTTTGATTGCAATTGTTTGTATAGAATGATGTGATCAACCAACAGTGCAGTAATTTCAAAACAATTAACTACTAAGCCATTATTAACGTTAACGTTTATTAAGTTAGATTTGACCTTTGCTATTTGTACTGCAGGATACGGATGCTCTCTGTAAGCTGAACACCCTGCTGGATATGGAGAAGAACTTGACTGAGTCTTCCAGGATACCACCTCTGGTCAGTTCAGCTATCAAACGATGCATCCCCACACTACCAGATGTCCCTGTCCACTAAAATCTTCTGGAAACGTTACTAGGATGTTGATATACAATGTGCTTTTGGCTGCACTACCTACAGTATATATGTGAGATGTATGCTGAGCAAGTTAATCACATCCTCTTCATCCTCTTATCACATACTCTTTATCAGGTTTCTGATCAACTTGGTTCACTTTAACACTTAAGTATATTTTTTTTGCCTGTATTGAGATAGGACAGCAAAGATAAACAGGATGTGAGTTGGAGTAAGATATACCAGGAATCAGGAAATGAAATCAGACCAGACTCAAACCTGGGTCCTCGTGGGCTTTTGGCTCGTTTACGGCAACCCCCGAAACCTTGGCTCAGTTTTGCTCTCAAATGTATCCCGCTATTGTATAAAAGCTCTCACTGAAATAGTGTAAAACATGTCACTACGCAAACCTGGAACGTGCTTTTTGAGTGCAGCTCGTTCTGAAGTCTGCTCAGTGACTCCTATGCAGTTACCTGTTTGTTTGTTTTTCTATGGACTGTAAAGACTGTGTGTGACATTTGATCTATTCTATACTATTTTTAGACATTATTTAGACACAAAGGCTCAATCTATTTTTAAAGAAGATATATCACTTCTGTCTTTAGTGCATTGGGCCCAAACTACAGGGCCAAGTTTTTTCGAAAGAATGCTATGGTTAATGAAACTTTATGTAAGACTTTTAAGTTAAAATGTCCAACAATGACTAGAAACTGGTGTGGAAACAATCGTAGCCTAAACAATGTGTTACAGAGGTTAGCATGCAAATCAGTTAGCTTCTGCCCAGCTTTTCAGTAACATCATCTTTACCATGCATGGACGCTGTATTAAACACTAGTATGTTTGTTATATATTTACTGTTTAGCCAAGCAGTTTTGCTAATGATGTGGTGCTTTTTTTGTACATTGCTTTGGAAGAAAACGTCTGTCAAATATAAACGAAAAGTAAAATAATACGAGTGAATGCAAAGCGACGAAACTGACATGGAAAACATCACAAAACCAAAGGCATTCCACGAGACCTACACAAAGCAGCTTTAAGTTTGTAAGGTCCCTCTTATGAACATTTCATGGTTTTTGGATGATTTCTTGAAACCATGGTTGCTTATTAATGTTATGACAATGTGTGTGTCCGATGATTCGAGAACGTGCATGGATCCATCATTATCTGGAAAACAACCCTAGTCTATAGCTGCATCAGTTTTTATGGACTGGATGGAAAGTAGAGTCCCCGTGAGAGACTCTCTCTTTTTTCTGTGTGTGTGTGTGTGTGTGTGTGTGTGCGTGCGTGCGTGCGCACAGGTTTTGTTCTCTGCATTGGATGTGTTCCTGAAATCACCCCCAGTGGCTCAGGAAGATAATGTGCTTGAACTTACTGAGCGCCTGATTCAGAAGGTGCAGACTTCCTCTCTCACCAACTCCACACAACGCTTCAGAATCAACGACACAGGTGTGTGTGTGTGTGTGGACATCTGTGTTGTGCTAGCATGCACCAGTGCCATTCTGTGACCTGGGTTCTATATCAACAGTACATACATACGTAAATTCACACATACACTCCATCCATCCACACACACACACACACACACACACATACACACTCATACAGACACACACACATACACACATACACACTCACACACACACCTGACATACTATACCTGAAGTCTCTTTGTTTTTGTTGTCCTCCTCTACATCCAGTGGTGGACATGGCGTCTATAGGACCAAATACTTCCCAGACTGCATCCCTACACCTGAGGACCATAGATGTTCTTGAAATTGATCTTTGGGCCATCGCACAGAACAACAATGGTAGAAGATACATCTTGATATTTAGGCCCTCACATTTAGGGAATTCGGTGTCTAACTTGATATTTGTAGATGTAGCCCATCAGTGTGGTCTTACTTTGTCATTTTTAGATGTCAAAAAATATTATTTCATACATGATGTGCCATCTAATGGTAGGGTGGCAAATTGCAGCTGACTTCATACCACACTTTACCCCACACTCACACTTGGACACCTGAGTGTGGGGTAAAGTCACACTTGGACACCTGAGTGTGGGGTAAAGTCACACTTGGACACCTGAGTGTGGGGTAAAGTCACACTTGGACAACTGAGGCAGCACAAGCTGCTGCCTTAGTTGTCCAAGTCTCTAACTGTATTGAAAAAACCATAGTATGTCTAGTAATGAGATTACCTTAGATAGAATTTTAGCTGTTGTATTTAGCCGTTAATAATTTATAGGTTACAGTTTCCATGTAAATTGTGAAGTTGCTTTCAAAGCTAGTTGTCAAGATTTCAACTTTAAAGCTACTTTAGTTGTCATTCATTTACAGCAGCTGTTGACTGATCTTAGTAAGGACTACTCTGGAAACATGTCAGTCTCCCCCGAAGATAACTAGATCTTACAAAAGAACTAACTCTGAGCTAATGAAAACACAGTGATTCATAGATACAAGGCATCGTGCATCAATAAAACAAGCACGATAATAAATGTTAATAGAGCTTTCTAGATCTTATGAACATGTTTACTGAGAGAGAATGAGCTCCACACAGACTCGTCTTTTTGTTTACATCACACAAGGCGTCCCATTGCTCACTACCTTTTTTTTTTCTTTCACCAGTTGCATTGAAAAGCTCTTCTTTCCTTTTCTTAGGTTCAGCATCTGTGGTTGCCCTCTCCTCTGGCAGCATGCACAAGGTCTTCAACAGCAGCCATTTCCATGCAAGAGATGCTGAACAGACATACATCGGTGCCAAATTGGAGTTAATCGTCTTGCCTCAAGTTAAGGACAAGACTCTGTCTACACCAGTCAACATCACCTTTCGACACTTCAAGGTCTGGTGCTGTTTCCCTCTTCTTTTTGTGAGGTTTTCATGTGACATTATTTTAATAGGCAACTCCAGCATTATGGATGTGACTAAAACATGGGCAATCGCGGTAGTATTTACACAGTCTGTGTAATTGTCATGCTACCTCTACTGCTGAGTACAGCAGATCATCAAGTCTCATCATAAAAATAGATGTGACAGAAAGTACACTTTCCATAGGACTACCCTAACAGTGCATTAATTGATATCATCATCATATTAAAAACATGAACTATGAGAGTGTCAGAGATGGATTTGTGTTGCTCACGCGACATATACTACACCATCAGTCACTCTAGTAGAATTGACATGTAAAAAAAATATATATAAATGTATGATAAGGCTGTGAGAATGTTTGAATAAATTAATTTTGAAGTCTTGAAATTTCTTTTTTTTTTAACTACTGCTGGGCTAGGATTCAGACCCAGCAGATGAGCCTGCCTGTGTATTCTGGAGTAAGGGGACCTGGATCACGGATGGTTGTGTTGTCAGCCAATCTAACTCAACATTGACTGTGTGCACCTGTAGTCACCTGTCCACCTTTGCACTGATCATGCAGACAAACCCAACCACTGAAGTATAAACAACTACTACTAACTATTCACTACCAATTCTTCTTCTTCTTCTTCTCATTATTGTTATTATTATTATTATTATTATTATTTGTAATATTTCATTTTGTAATTTGTCTTCAGAGTAATCCCTTTGTGGAGAAACTGGCTGCCTTTTTTGTGGTGGTTGGCCTCATCTTCTTGATCTTAGCCGTGCTGACCTTTGCCTTCTGCCGGCGTAACACCCGAGTGACCAACGTGGCACGACTCAACCTCTCAGTCAGCCTGCTGCTGGCTCATGCCCTTTTCTTTATCACTCAGACAGCCATCAAAGTTAACAAGCCACCTAGGGTACCCACATTATGTTCCTTAGAAATGATTTAGGAACATTATGAAAAATGATGATTTAGGAAAAATTATGAAACATGTGTACACATGTACAGAGTTTCATGTGTTTTCCTTGTATGTATTTCTCAATATTGCTGAATTCTGATTCAGGGAGTAGATTATTTATAGTAGTAATAGTAGTGGTTGTAGTGGTAGTAATAGTAGTGGTTGTAGTAGTAGTAATAGTAGTGGTTGTAGTAGTAGTAATAGTAGTGGTTGTTGTAGTAGTAATAGTAGTGGTTGTAGTGGTAGTAGTGGTTGTAGTAATAGTAGTGGTTGTGGTGGTAGCAGTGGTTGTAGTAGTAGGTAGGTTTCTATTGAAGTACCTGTCAGTGGGACCCATTAACTTGAAGCATGTGAAAAGCAAATGCTGTGTTTTTTTTTTGTTGTTGTTTTGTTTTTCCTGCAGGCTCTGTGCAAACTCCTCGCCGGCGTGCTCCACTTTCTCTTCCTGAGCAGCTTTGTGTGGATGTCTGCTGAGGCCTTGCTGCTCTTTCTCTCTGTCCGGAAGCTGCGGCAGATCAAGGCCAAGGACCACATGGGGCCGCACTGGCGATACAAGCTCCTGATTGGCTACGGGATCCCTCTGGTCATCGTGAGCGTGTCTGCGATGGCCGTGCCTGATGGTCATGGAAGCAAAGAGTAAGTATGATGGCAGAGGAGTAGTGCATTCATTTATTCAAACAAAAAAACTGACAGTGCTTTTGTGCTGAAGATGATGATAATGCAATAGGCAAGACTACACACATACATACATACATACATATACACATACATACATATGTACATACACACATATACACATACATACATACACACATACATACATACATACATACACACATACATACATACATACACACATACATACATATGTACATACACACATATACACATACATACATACACACATACATACATACATACATACATACACACATACAAACATACATATACACATACATACATATGTACATACACACATATACACATACATACATACACACATACATACATATGTACATACACACATATACACATACATACATACATACATACATACAAACATACACACATACATACATACATACACACATACATACATACATACATACATACACACATACAAACATACATATACACATACATACATACACACATACATACATACATATACACATACATACATATGTACATACACACATATACACATACATACATACACACATACATACATACATATATACACACATACAAACATACATATACACATACATACATACACACATACATACATATACACATACATACATATGTACATACACACATATACACATACATACATACACACATACATACATACATACACACATACAAACATACATATACACATACATACATACACACATACATACATACACACATACATATATACATACATACATGCACACATACATACACACATATACACATACATACATACATATACACATACATATATGTATACATACACATACATACATACATACATACATACATGCACACATACATACACACATACATATATGCATACATACATACATGTATACATACATGTGGCGATGGTGGCACAGATGGTAGAGGTGCCGTTCAGATTTGAGGCCTGCTCTGCCTGACCCCATTGAAGTGTCCTTGAGCAAGATAATGAACCCCAAATTTCTCCCGTTGAGCACCTTGCATAGCAGCCTCTGCCACTGGTGTGAATGGGTGAATGTGAGGCTTACATTGTAAAGCAATTTGAGTGCTTGTAGGAGTAGAAAAGCGCTACATAAATGCAGTCCATTTACCATTTACCATACATACACAAATGCATGCGTGCATATACATAGCCACTTCACTTTACAAGACTCTGCTGGTCTTTTCTGGCTTGATACATTCTGAGTTCTGTTCTAAAAAATAAATAAATGAATTTAAATTTTATAAATTTAAAAAATAAATCATGCACTCAATCTCTAGCTTCTAGTTTCTCGTCTAAAGAGCAAAGGTGATATTGAAAGGTGAAAGGTGATATACAGCAGAGTCATTTCTGCTGTATAAGCATGGCAGTGAAATAGGAAAAGCCTGCACATCATCCCCCATCTTAATTAGTTTACATGACTCACCTTACTGTCTGTATTGTCGTGACTCTCTCTACCTCACCCTGTTGTTGTCACAGGTGCTGGCTGAAAACAGACAAAGGGTTCAACTGGAGTTTTCTCGGCCCCGCCTGCATAATCCTCACTGTGTGTACTAAATCTGTCAATCAAATATTTTGAAGAAATAAGAAAATTCATATTTTGAAGAAAAAAAAAAGGAACCACAAGGAGGGGCTGTTGTGTGTGCCTTAATGTGTGTGTGTGTGTGTTTTTGTTGTTTTTGCAGGCGAATATCATTCTCTTTGTCATCACCTTCATCACCATTCACACCACTCTGAGGGCGGCTAAGAGTGAAGTGTCTAAGGTCAAATATACAAGGTACCAGAACAGAATATATATCTAAGCATCCTAAGATCCACTCCCTCACTCACATACACATACACACTTGCACGTGCACACACACGCGCACACACACAGGGTTACGCAGTCATGTACATTTTTCACACTCACATATACTGTACACAAACACATACAGAGCGATAACTTCATCCTGATATATGTTCATTTCAGAGAGACTCACACACGTACGCGTGCACACACACACACACACACACAGCGGATTCAGGGCCTTTGTTTCCATTTTGCAACAGACTCCTCCTATTCAAACTCATGGCCCAGTGCGTGATCCTCGGCTGCCCATGGATATTTCTCATGGCTTCAGAGAAGAGTGGAGTGCTGGAGATCATCTTCGTCATCCTCACCTCTCAGCAAGGAACCACCATCTTCCTCATCCACTGTGTGCTCAATGATGAGGTACGCCAGTGTCTCAGTGCCTCTTAATGGGCCAGTGACCTTTGCTATTCACATAAATTCAGATGTGACAGCCCTTTGTTTCTCACCTTTTTCCCTTCATGTTTGTTCTTGTGCCATTTTTCCTTGTTTGCAGGCGCGTAAGCAGTACGCTACCTTGTGGCGGAAGTATGATCCGCGCCACAAGCCCTCATCCTCCGTGGTTTTCACTTCTAATAAGCACTGTAGCGACACCCAACACACCCCTGTACCTCTCAGCCAGTATACTCTAGATGGGACAAACGAGTCTGATTAAAATGGGGATGAGGAGGAGACTCAAAGACTCTTTATTCATTTTAATACAAAAGATAAAGTATGGAAAAATAACTATGCATTGAAGGCAATATTAATTAAATTACAGTTGTGGGGCCTCGATTAAGTTAAAAAATAAATCAAATAAAAGCTTTCCAACTCTAGATCCACTGATACAAGGAAAACAATATTAGGGAAAATTGATTAAAATAGTTTGTTTTTAGGTTTTAGAATCTGACTGTTCTCTATTTACCAACTTTTTTGGTTAAATAGCTGTGGCAAATATTTAAATAGTGGAGTCAGTGAATATTGTATCACCATTGAACCTTAAATTGGACCTTTATATTGACTCACTGTGTGTTTGATTTTAAAAAGTAGGCTAGTTCATATATATATACATGTATTCTATTATTCAACATATTTTCTATTTTCATTTGTTAAAGCAAGTTACAATGCTGACTACATTACCTTTACATTTATTATTATTATTAATATTATTATTATTAACAATAATAATAATACATTTTAGTTTTGAGTGCCTTTCAAAAGACCCAAGGACACTGTACAGTTTAAAAAGAGAAAAATACTAGTTAGGAAGATAACACAGAACACCAGGAAACTGTACAGACAATTAAAAACAGAAAGCTAATAACAAAAGAAAAACAACAACAAAAAGAGAAAAGAAAACAGACTAGAACAGAAATTGATGTTAAGACAGTTAATACAAAAGTGGTAAGTGTTTGCCGTTGGCGTAGTGGTAGTGGGAGGGTGTTCCAAAGTCTAGGGCCAGCCACACTGAAGGCCCTGTCACCCATGGAACAGAGCCGAGAGGGGGGTACAACCAGCACGTCAGCATCAGCTGACTACAGGGAGTGGGAAGATCTGCATGGAATTAGGAAGGAAGATAAGTAGGACCAAATTATGAATTGATTTGTAAACTAGCAGAATGATTTTGCATTGTATGCAGTACTGGACTGGGAGCCAGTGTAATTACTGAAGGATGGGAGTGATATGATCCTACCAGGTAGTCCAACCTGGAAGACAAAAATACATGGATGAGTGTCTCAGCAGCTTTTTTTTTTTTTTTTACCCTTTTTTTAATCTGTGTACATCTTTTGATTTCAAGCTGGATGAAAAAATAAAATTCAATTATGAAATAACTTTTGTCATAATTATTATAACTGTTCAGCCATAGAAATTTAAATTTGATGCCAGAGACTGGGCAGAAGAATTTTACCCCGAAGAGTTGGGTGTAAACTGAGCTGGGAAGGAAGTAGAATCTTTCGGATGACTAAATATCATTGTTTAGTGTACATGGTCTTTATCCATCTATCTAGATATCTATCTGCCAAACTATTTTTAAACCTGGTCATGATAGCCCACAGAGTTTTTTTTGCCTATAGATGACAATAACGCACGCGGAAGCTTCACCCTCCTTGCACACATCTAGAGAACAAGAGCGCATTAATAATTGGATCACTTTGTCCGTGTGTCGATGTTTGTGTTTGTGTCGCTGGGTGAACCGCAAGACATTGCACACCTCGAATGATCATATGTGATGGCCTTCATAACACGCATAACTAATACAGATTGTGAAAATTGGTTTCACTTCGGTTATTTGCATAAGATACATGGCAGCTCTTATGTGGGGATATCCGTATTTGAAATGAAATAACATCGTCTATGTTTTTTGCCCTTGGTTTACAATTATGGTTTAGCAGAATGTATCCGTGAACTTGTGGGCGTGTGTAGTTCGGATTTTGCTGGCTTGAAGTTGGATTTGAATTTAGACTGTATTTACACACATATTTCAATATTTATAAGAGTTAACTACCATTTCACTGGTGGCATTTACGCTGATACGACTCGTTTATTGTTGGCCTTTGCACCTGGACACGTTCAAACAAGAACCCCAACATGCATCATAATGGTGAAGTCACAAAGACATTCTCAACACGAACGGTGAAACGTCTTTTTCACATCATTTGTTGCAGCTTCTCATGAAGAATACCAGCTCCTGCTGATAAATTGTAGTAAACTTTTATTAGTCTTACAATGGATTCCCCAAGTCCTCAAAGGGTTTTCAGAAAAATCCAAAACCAGTAGATGAAACCTGTATTGGAAACCCTGGAGCAGATGCAGAACAGACATACCCAGACCCGCACCCTGAAATGTGCGAGTTCCCTATAAATAATTTTGTTCAATTTAAATCTAATTACACAACCTAAAATGTTGTGTCCCATAAGGTTCCTGGTGATAAATAACGGCATACACTTGGTAAGGAATCTGAGAAGTGGCCTTTTCCCTTTTGTTTTCATTCAATTCTGTAACTGTAACTATATCAGCGAGAATCTGCTAGACTTGACTTACACCGTATCTCTTCTAGTAATTACTCAAAGTTAAAAATGGTAAGCGTTAAAGGTCAAAGTTGGTTTTCATGATGACCTTTGCACTGCAACAGGTATGGTCATAGGTATTATATAGTAACTATCTTACATAAGTTACTGTATGTTATCTATGGGTATGGCTACCATGAAACAGCTATGACCATAGATACATAGATTTATATACAATAACCTAGATACCGCAATGGGATATCTAGTTTACTATATAATATCTATGCATAGCTATATAGTAACTGGCTATGACCCTATCTAACTGCCAATCACAATTAAGCATCAGTGGTTACTATAGAAACCATGTAGCCACAGAAACCTTAATGGCCATACATTATAACATATTGCCTCCTCCCTGTCTGCATACTCAGCACTGGCTTCTTCTCCAACCTCATCTTTTGCAGGTGCCCCCACAAGATGGCAGCTTTCTCCAGCCCCTCAGAGCTGGTGTGGCACTTGGCCAACATAAGCTGCCCCCCATCACTCCTGTACCCCCTCAACAGCAGCAGCCCTGCAGCTCATCCTCCTCCTTGCCTGCAGTGGTCCAGGGCCAGGACCCGGTTCTGATGAACCTGTTACAGGGTAACAGATTGCCCAAAGCAGGAGGCCCATGTCTTGCCCTGGGCAAGAAGAACTTGGCAGGCCTTGATCGTGCCCACCCACTGAAGCCACTCCATCACCCAACGACTCAGAGTGGTGTTGCCAGTAGTGGCATGGCACCCGCTCCACCTGCCGTCACCAAGGCAACAGACAAAAGACTGAACAAGTCTAAAAACATTAAGGCTAGGCGCAGTTTAAAAACTGTCCAGGATGTTGGACTGGAAAGCGGTCACCATGACAGCAGTGCAGCCCAGTCAGAGGAAGAGCAGGTTGTGGAGTGTGGCCATGACTCCTGGACTCTCCTCAGACAGGAGGCCCTGGATCTCGCTGAGGAGATCAGGCTCGCCACTCTCCGCTGCAGACAGGCCCATCTGAAGAAGGCAACGTCACTGAATGTGGCTACTGCTGTGACGGGTGACAACCTGGAGGAGCAGGTTGTGGAGTGGACTCTCCTTAGACAGGAGGCCCTGGATCTCGCCCAGTCTTGGCTGCAGCAGTGCCCTCAGCGGTGATACCAGTGTCTTGGGCCGCACTGGCAGCTCTGTGGGCAGCCAGAGCCCTGTGGACCTGAGGACCCCATCAGTACTACACGCCCTTCCTTTCTCAGGACCCCGACTCCACCCACCGCACCCACTCTGCACATTGCACGTTGTGATGTCACGAGAGGCAGTGTCCTGGAGGGATGTTATGTTCCCATCAGATGGCTCCAGCCACACCTAGCCATGGCTCCATCTGCTGGTGGAGTTAGGAACTCCATCCCTCAATACACCACACGCCAACACACCTGAGGGGGATGATTACCTGAAGAGCACACACCTGAGCCTGATGACTGTCTGAGGAGCTGCAGGGCTTCTTAAGGGTTAAGGAACTCAGACAATGTGAGAAGGGAGTTGGGGAGCCAGACTCAAGGTGTGGTCTCTGCGAGAACCCAGGAAATCTCGAGTGACTTACCCTTAGAAGTTGACCCTATCTGGAATTCTTATCACTGGATTTATAGTATCAAAGGAATTAACTACAGCACGACCATGTGGTGATGAAATTGTTGGTTGGCGGGGGAAGAGGGACTCTTTATTTAACCTTTGAACTGCCAAGGAGGCATTGGGAGAGGCCAGCAGGTTCATCAAGGAGGATGGTCCTCAGTGTTAGCCCCTCCTGCAGCATGAACGCCCTCATTAACGCTGGACTCAGGTGAGGAGGAGAGAGAACCTGGTGACCCTAGCTATGTTCTATAGCTTGTACATTCTCTTGTCTCTCTTGGGCACCGTAATGCAGCTGTTAGGAAGGTCACTGCACAGCATTTGGAGAAACTGGCAGAGGTCATGGGGGCATCCCGTGTCCTGTGCGGTAAAAAGGACCTCACTGACTGCTTTATTCACTCCATCAGCTGCCTGGCCATTGACTCTGCACAGGAAGTCAGGTGAGGGCTTTTGTTTCAGCTAACCAAACCAAACAAATCGTCAGATGAGATTACGTGGCATTGCCCTTCAAGCCCTTATGAAATGAACTGAGAACAGCGATTTTCATTAAATGTCAGTAAGACCTCAGAATAATTCTGAATCTCCTAATTGTAAAGATGCTGGTGCATTTTTTTGTTTGAAACAGGACCCATGTCCATAACACTCTGGCCTTCCTGGCTTCCCATTCTGACCTTATAGAGATAGTGGACAAGTTTGTCCCACAGAGAGATCAGGCTACCATCAGGGATGTTATCAGTAAGAGCCAGAAAGGGTGGGACACCATAGTGGACTCCATGAACACAGAACATTTTTACCTCCCATGTATTCATCATGTAAAATATTAGAAACATGACGAAATCTTTATTATTTAATCTTGTATTTTTTTTTTTCTCTCCTGCAGAAATCTGCATTGAATTGCACATTCAAGCCAGCAGGACCATAGCCTGCATTTTTCAAATACTGAGGTCAAACATGGCCGACAGTGCTGAAAGAAACCGAGGTATTTTAAAAATTAAACATTTACCCAAACCAACCTGTGTGTGTAAGTGCATGTCAGGCACTGATTCATACCAGCCACCAGGGGTGATTCTGGGACTGAGAGACAGAGAGTGCTTAACCCCTGGATCTGTGTGAATGATTGTGCACACATTGCATCAAAAATATGAGAACTGCATAGGCTAAAACATAGTCATGGACTAGAGGTGCACAAAGCTTACCCCTAATAACGAAATACTTTGTTTTAAACATTTGGCCATGCTAAATGTGAATTTAATGTTAACCGACACTTTTGGGATGCACCACCTATTTTTGCTTCATAGGGGTACACTGAAAATTGTCTGTTGTATGGACAGCATGAAGTCCCTCTACTAGGTCAAAAGCTTATACCCTCTCTATGGCATTTCCCATACCTGCCCAGTGTGACTGTAGTGTAACTTGAATAGTAACATATCCAGCCTTTATGTTTCTTTCTAATTATTGCATGAAGTGGCCATTTAGGCCATCATTTAGGCCAATACTTACATTACTTTCAATACTTACATACATTAAGCTGGCACAAACAACACTGTGTTGGGATTCCCCAGGGCAGCATAGGTCGTAGGCATAGTATGGGGAGAGAAAGAATATTAGCTATCCTCACTTGTGGTTTCAAAACTTTAACAAAAACACACTCAGATCTACTTAAACAACAACACAAAGTACAATGACATCATCTACAAGGAGGCAGATGTAATCTCTATCGATCAGTGTTGATTTAGAATGTTCACTGAGGCATGAATAATTAATTATGTTGGAGCGCTGTTTACAGAGAATTTACTCTTTACTCTTACTGCTGGCTGAATCTCCAAAACTGTGAGAGAGCCAAGCAGTTCTCCCTGACACACCACTAGAGGTCAGTATTTAGCCACTATCCCATCAGTATGTGTGAAAAGCAGGCTCACAAAGGAGTGCAAGTGGAAAAAACAAAACCTTCAACCCATGACCGACTTTTCCATCCTGCATATCAGCAGTATATGGCCAGCCCACACAACAATGTGCTGTAGATCACTGACCATTTCATACGCATTCATCTCTGTGCAATAAACAATGCACAAAATATGAAAATGAAGAAAATATTTGTGTCAGTAGCCTACATTTCAGCAAACTGCTAAGCCACAGCAGTATCCCACCATCATGATTCTTATGCCAATTTCTCCTATCCAAACAGGACAAGATAGTTGTAGCCTACTGGCATGCTGCCTATGGTGAGAGAGCCAATAAATAAATAAATAAATAATTTAAAGTCCTATTATGAGGGGGGTGGGGCAAATTCTTGACATAGTCTTACCTATTTGTTATTAAATGTTACTCAATAGTTACTTTTGCTCGTAACAGTTACTTTAACAATGCAGTAATGCATTTGCTGTAACAGTTACTTTTTTCAGAGAAGTAACTAGTAACTATAAGGAATTACTTTTTAAAAGTAACATTTCCAACACTGCAGCACCTGCTTAAAGTGTTGTGCTTAACAGACAACAATAAATCACATAGAATTGTCAACACAATTTTCATGTGATTTATTTTTTTTTGCATTTGTAGTTTTACAGGATACTAATCATATTTATTGTGAAACCATGATTATTTCTAAGACTTAATACCAACTAAATGTATAATCTCTCTCTCTCTCACTCACACATACACATGCACACACACACACACAAGAGAACCAAGAAAATAGTCTGGTTCACAGGTTCGAGGAGGAGCTAGTAATCTGAGATACAGTAAACATAGAAAGGCATTATTATCCGTAAAGTCATACACAGCCAACGACTGTCAAAGTTTTTACTGTGATTTAAAGCAAGCTGCTTCCTTCATCATAAGTTTATCTTCAATGCCACAACTGAAAGTTTTCATATTCACACTATTTTCCTTTGTTTTTGTGAATTTAGCACCTTCAAGTGAGTGTCAAGTGTTTTGACTCATCTTTTGTTTTGCAATGAAGTGTCGTCGTAATAAGCATACACAAAAACACTTTTTACATAATAAGCCTGTATATACTGTACTAAATTGAAAAAAGTAAAGCTTGTTCTCAAGACTAATTTCTGCTGTATAAGCATGGCAGTGAAATAGGAAATCACAAATGTAGTCGATGACTCTCTGGAGATCCTCGTCTTTGAGGGTGGCTTCCCTGATATTTTCCAGTCTGTCATCTGACATTGGTCTAGTGGCCATCACAGCCCGCACGTAAGCTTTCACATCTTCATCTGTTTCTGACGCATCACTGACCTTGAGTGGGTTTCTGGAGAGAGTATCAGCAATTATGAGCTGTTTCCCTGGTACATGAACCGCTTTCACGTTGAACCTCATGAGGTGCATTAGCAAGCGTTGGCATCTCAGAGGTGCCTTGTCTAGATCATAGGTGTTGATTAATGGCACCAACGGTTTATGGTCTGTTTCAAGACAGAAGCTTTCCATGCCATGTAGGTTCCATGAGAAGCGCTCGCATGCCCAGACCCCAGCTGGACACTCCTTTTCTATCTGCGAGTATCTGCATTCTGTGTCTGTCAAAGTGCGTAAGCAGAATGCCACTGGACGCAGTTTGTCTCTCTGATCCTGGAGGAGGGTGGCTTCCAAGCCATAAGCGCTCACCACCGTCCGCTTGCTGGGATTCTAGTAGGCCAACACCGGTGCCGTGACCAACATCTTCTTCACCTCCCTGAAGGCTTGTTCTTGGGCATCGCCCCACATCCACTGGACATCGCCCCTCAGAAGTGAAGTCACTGGATGCAGGATGGTCGCCAGGTGAGGTAAGAACTTGGCCAAATAATTCACCATCCCCAGCATTTGCCGGAGTTCACTAACATTTTGGGGACTCGGCATGTCAAGTTATGGCTTTAACCTTGGTGCTATCGGGCTTTATTCCATCAGCTCCTGAAAAAGTAGTCAATGAAAGTAGTCAATCTCTGACAACTGAGATCGAAAGGTATCTGCCAGAACCCGCTGGATGCATCAAGGGTCGAAAAGACTGTAGCCCCTGACAGCTTCGGTGCCACGTCCTCCAGTGTCAGCAGGATAAACCTCTCTCTCCTAACTGCTTTGTTTAGCCTCTTTAGGTCCACACAGATCCTGACTTTGCCGTTTTTCTTTACTACTGGCACCATCGGTGCACAAAAGTCTGTTGCCTCTCTTACCTCCTCTATAATTCCCAGAGATTGCATCCGTGCTTGCTCCTGCTCTACCTTTGTGAGCAGTGGGAAAGGGACATGCTGTGGCATAGTGATGCTATAGGGCTGAGCATCTCTTAGCTCAATTTTGACTGGTTTGCAATTTAAGAGTCCAATGTCCCCAAAGACGCTATCACATTCCAGCTAATCCACTCTCAATACAAGATTGTTCGTACATGAGCTGCTCACAACAAAAATCCAAAAAGTCTTTCGCTTAGTAGTAGCCAGAAACTTGCCAATGCACTGATGTTTGCCACCAGGACTTCATATATTTGCTGCTGTCTGAGATAGGGCTGGTTGCATGGGCAGGCTTAGGTATAAGCTGTGTGACATGACGCTAATATCTGCTGCAGTATCGATCTTGAAACTTAGCATTTTGCCACTGATTGGGAGCTCCACATGCCGTCTTTCCTCTGCATCAGTCTTATTACAAACTGACCCCAAGGAAAATGCACCCACTGACTCTTCGTCTATGTCTTGTGTGGTGATTTCCTTTACATTCTTTGTTTTGCAAACAACCTCAAAATGCCCTATTTTGTTGCACTTTTGACACTTTTTCAGGGCAGGGCAAGCTCCCCTCTCGTGCTCACGATTGCATCTCGTGCACTTTCCTTTAGTTGACTTGTGTTTTGAGCCTTCATTTTTCCATTTCGCCTCTGTTCCTTTTTTTTAAACTTTCTGAACTGCTTTTGTTTCACTTCATTTACTTCACTTTCTGCTCTCATTTCAAGTGTCTGCTTTTTAACGAGTTCGGTCCTTTTCGAGAGTAAGATCAGACTCTAGCTGTAGCTTCTGTGAAACTTCTCTGTCTGCAATGCCAATAACGATTCTGTCACGTATTTGCTCGTCTTTAGC
Source organism: Tenualosa ilisha (assembly GCA_015244755.2). Taxonomy (NCBI): domain Eukaryota; kingdom Metazoa; phylum Chordata; class Actinopteri; order Clupeiformes; family Clupeidae; genus Tenualosa; species Tenualosa ilisha. The sequence goes on along the minus strand of PYXC01001445.1, from coordinate 666,700 downwards.
TGTCCCAAACTCACAGTGTTCTGCCAGTTCATACAGATTTCTAATGAAAGCCTCAACACTTTCCCCACTCTTTTGTGAGCGTTTATGAAAACAAGCACGTTCGTGGATAACATTTCGTCTGGGCACAAAATGCTCATCGAACTTGGCCATCACTGAATTGAAATAGCTAGCCTCTTCTTGTTCAGTAAACGTATAGCATAAGCGAAGACTTTGTTTTTAACAACTTTTACTGAATTCCCTCAGAGCATACATTACTCATGCACGCAGTACAATCAACTGAAAAAAAATTTGTCAAATACAAAAAATGTCAGATATACAGACATGATATGTCAGATACACAGCTATGTGCTAGAAAAGAAGGGCTTTTAATGCTTTTTTCTTGCAAGAGAAACTTAAATTTGCTCAAGGGAAAGGGTTAAATTCAACCGACGATGAATGTGTGCGGATCAAAAGGTGAGCTAAAAGGTTCAGAATGTTCATTCTGCTCTTGTTGAATGACCTTACTGTATGCTGTCTGCTGAGTGACCTTACTGTATGCTGCCCAACAAGGTTCTGAAACATGAGTATTTCTCCAACAGACCACTATCCAAATATGGCCCTACAAACAACTCCATCACCACTTCCAGATGCAGCCAGCCCCACAGTGCAACACAAAAGACAAAAAAAACAAATCCACCAAAACTGTCAACATCTGGTCAGACTTTGCCAACCATTCCACCATTTGAGGCGACCACTAGACCAACAACACCTGCCTTGAAACCAAAATTACCAAATGGTACAAAATTACTACAATTTTTACAACAGATTTACACTAACCCTTGAGCACTATGACATCTGGCATGTCACGTCTGTAGATATTACACGTATACCAAAATAAAATAAATTAAATAAATGCATAAATAACAGCTACCCTGTGTGTCTGTTTCAGAATTCAGGTTGTTTCAGATGCTGGAGGAAACTAAAGGCCAAGTAAGGCAAAACACCCTCCTGCTCCAGGCCATTGCTAGAAGAGAGGCTACATCTGAGGTGGGGGGCACAGATTTTTTTATGAATGATGTAAGACAGATGGAGGATCGCCTCTCTGAGAGGGAGACGCGTCACTCTCTGGTAAAATTTCACTGTGTCCAAGCAAGATTTTATTGTTACTTAATTCAAAAGCCACACTGCAATAACTTAACCCTTAATTGACAACCTTTTTTTCATAGACAAGACATCTCATGAGCCTGGGTGGGATATCCACAAAAGATATCATCAACAGAATAATGACAGAAACTATCAGCAATGACTTGGCAAAAAAAAAAAATTGGCAGGGGAGAGGGCTCCTGGAGATCTGCCAGATGTGTTCTTAGGGGGATAGCTGAACAAAATGCAGGCCATGTGTTTGATGTCACCACTAGTCCCCTGGCACCAACAGCTCACTTGTCAGTTCTTTCTATACACATGCAAGGTTGTCCTGAAGAGGGCATGTTTGAGAGATGACTCCTATCTCTTTCAGTGTGGCTATGTGTATCTTTGTGAGCCCTCGTGCTCGAGAAAGCTTAGTGACAAGCTGATAAAGTACATAGCCTTTGTATTGTAGGCCACTGGAGTATGCCTGTTACCATCTCATCATATTCATGTGTATTCTTTGAGAGGTTCGCAGGGGCATTGGATGGCAACAGCTGTATGGGCAACAGTTTCTTGTAGGATAGGGATGGATTTGATATTCGGTATTTGGCCAAGCGTTTCACATTATTCGGCTTCAGCCACAAATTTTCATTTCGGTGCATCCCTAATATGTAGGTTATATAACACAAGTTGTTTGGAGTTTTGTGACTAAGCCCTGATTGGAGTCTTGAAAGTCAGACATACAAACACAATTTTAGGATGCATCCCGAAACGCAGACTATTTAGAAGTGCCCTCAAAATCCCTGTAGGGGGAAAAAACTTTCAGGAAATGTACAGTTACTGGCCACCGTCATACCCAACAATTCAAGGCTATGCATTACCTGAATCAACATTAAAATCAACTAGTCAAGGGGAAACTTGCAAAATCTGGTAGTACAGGTTCATTTTTTCCATTTTTGTCTTGTCAACAGGCCATATTACTTAGAAAATATAGTAAAAAAAAATGCTGCAACATAAATTAAGGGCTCCCAGATTTTGGCAGTTTTCCTACCAACTGTACTTGAATCAACATAATAGTAATAATAAAGTGTACTTCTACAATACAGACACTTTGCAGGTTATTTTAAGAAAAATTGAAACTTTGGAGGAGAACCAAAGAGAGGCCATCCATCTCTTGAGAAAGAATATCGAATCAGAAGGATCAGCAGAGGCTCCAGTGGTGGGGATAGAAGTGGCCCAAACAATCGGAGAACTCGAAGACCTTGATGGGCGCTTGAAAGTCTCTGATTACCGCAAGAAAGTTGTATGTGAAAATAAAAGTATCCTAAGACTGCATCATATAATAATATACATAACACGAGTGGGTCACTCTGTTTTTCCATTTAGCTTTTGTTTTTTTAGTTGCATTTGTTCATTGTCTACAGCGAAATAGTTCGACTAGACTTAACTGTATAACATAACAATACTTTGCAGATGTCTACATTGACACATGATACTTACCTTGTTTATGGTGGTTTTGTTTTCTCAGGTTTCCCATCTTAGCCTAGCAAGCGGGTCCAACCCAGGGGAGTGCATCTGTAGAGTGATGCGCACCATCGCTTCTAATTTTGTGTGGAGTAGGTACAGTCTCCGGGGCAAGAAGGGGAAGCTGCCACTCCTTGGCACAGCTGTGTGCACTACAATCAAACATGAGTCCAAAAAAAAGACTACAAAATGGAGCCTCTTCATAATTACCGTCACCCGTTGTTTCCCTAGTCGACGCAAAAACGAAATCAACATGTGCTCTGGAAGCTTTTTTTTTAACCAATCAAGAATCATTTTATTACCTACACTTAAACCCCTTTTATTTTCAACCATGTGTATTTTAGCCAATCAGATTGCATAGCACTGGCCATGTGTTTTCAAAAAGCCGACAACGTTGAAAATGACAGGAATGTTGCTTCCAGTCTGGTGTATATGCGCAAATGTGTTTCCCCGTCTAAATGGGTTAAATAATATCTTTCATCTGTTTTCAGAGGCTGTTATGACGTGGAGACCAGGGCTTGGAGAGAAGGCAGTTGAGGTCCTGATAGCTGAGACCCTAAAACACGCTTCCTCAGCCCACATTAAAGCCCCGGTAAAGCTTAACACTTAACACTTTACAGCTTAACACTTTCTCACATAATTTAAATTTCTGTAAAATGATAGCCTTCAGAAAACTGCAAGTTTGCATTTAATATTTCCCTTGCTTTAACATAGATTATCTTGCCTTGTATGATTCGCAGGCACAGTGTTGGAGGGAGCTCGAGGAAGACGAGGAGTAGATTTTCTTCCATTTAAAAAAAATATAGCATCTTTTGTGGAAATGCCTCTCTGCGTAAAATTTTAACCAGGATCTGGTCACAAGGGCAAATGAGGACTACAGTCCGCCCAAATTTTAAACCTATACAAACTGAAAAAGAAGGTTGCTAGTAGGTATTTTGGTTGTTAAAATGTTGCTAAGACGTTACGGTGACGAACTGGCAACGTCGAAAAGTCGCGTCCTGGCGACGTTTTGGCAACCTGTAAAAGGAGGTTGCTAGAAAGTCGCCAGTGGGTGTTTTGGTTGCTAAAACGTCGCCGTTATGGACATGCAACGTCGGAAAAGTACGTTGCACTTACGTATTGTCACCTTTCACTCGCCACGTTGCGGCAACGTCTGAGGTAACGTCGTGGCAACGTAAGTTTGGTCGTGAATTTACGTAACTGCAACGTTGCAGCAGCTGGGTGGCTCCTTCAATGTGTCATCACTTTCAGTTCATGATGAAGTCACTTTTGACACATAATGTTCACTACTGGGACATTGTACTTGAATATGTTTAGTACAGACAAAAATAAATACATCATTTGTTAAAGTAAAATCTGATGTTTTTTGTATTAGCTTAGCCTACATTATATCACATTTTATGGAAATAGCCTATATACATGTGTAACCAATACATTGTCTATTGAGATGTTGTAAATCAGTATAACAGAGACTATAGACATGAAATGGCAGCTTCAGCCGTTTGTTGCCAAGAACATTTTGGCGGCTGCAGCAGCTATTTAGGTTTTGGCTGAGCCGGCTAGCCAGCCAATAACTTCATCAGCCAGCCATATCTCAAAACAAACGGTCTAGAGTCTACCTGCGCTCACTTCAGAAGCAACTTTGGGACGAATACTAAACACCCTAGTCTGTGTGCCCCTCATCTATTCTACCTGTCTTCGTTAGTGCTGGGTAAATTGCCCATCCTTGTTGTTGGTTTTCACCTCTGTATTGGTGTTTGTATGATAACCTATTTTCATGTATATTTGAACTTCATAACTTTACATTTAAAAGTACAAGGCAGCTATCTGAGGTAAATTGTCAGCAGCCGTCTTGTGAGCTAGCTCTGGCGGCGAATTGAAGAAGTGTAGCCTACTGCAGACCACAGATTCAAGAACACTACCCGCGTAACAGATTACTGGCCGGAAAAATCGTTGACAATGAGGAAGTATGGCAATATGGGCGCCATTTTAGTAAACTGAATATAGCCACAGAGGCTTTCTGCTGTACAAATCATATGGATTCTATACTGAAATTTTTATATAATTTATTCTCGAAAAATATATTCTCAAGTTACAAGAACCCAGTCAGACTATTGTGAATATTTAGAACACGTCTAGACCACTTAAATTCACAATCTGTTAAACGGTTTTACAATGCCTCTACCATACTTTATTATAACGGAGGACTGAAGCAGAGTGAGAGGTGCCTGACTTAATAAAGGATATCTGATTAAATGCTGCATTTTATTATAACCGCTGTTATCAAATACTTGTAAAACAAATAGAATTTGAGTAATGCGTCGTTTTTCTTGCTCTGTAAAGCAAATAAATGTCAACCGTCTCCTAATGTAAGGCTGCAGCGAACGCCCTCAAGCTACTTCTACAAACCACAATATAGCCAGCTGCATTTTCTCAAAAACTAACATTGGCTACCATCCTTCATATGGATGTGTGGGATCCAGATCAATGATTGTTGCCGAGCATTAATTCAAATAACTAATGCAATGACTGCAGTTGAAATCATGTGCTCATGCTTTGTGCATACTGGGATAACAAAATGGAGTCACACCTACGATGTTGCACACCGGAAGGAACAGGATAAACTAGCTCACTCATGAGTGTCCTTGCCAACGGACAATGTTAGTCAACGATGAAGGTGACAAAGAACCAAATGTGGACAACTAGTTGCTCTTTCATCCATGTCAGTTAACAACGGAAAGTTAACTACAACTATGCATTTGTCAGGACCTGCTTGCTGCCATGCATACCTGCAGACACTTTTAGCTACAACCATGAGCTAACTTCAGCTAAAGCCATCATTATGCTAACTCACCCGTCACCACTACCCCCATTCCAGACGTTCGAGCCAGGCAACGCTGTCCTGTAAGTAAGCCCAGTATATGCTTGAATGTCTCATTTCCTTGCATGTCTGTAATTATCCATAAAGTAGCCAGTTATAGCCTGATTGCCTCCAAAATTGCAATGTCGCACGAAAGTTTTTTAACATTACATAAATTAAAGTTGGCAGCAAGGAAAGCAGCCATCCAACCGTCTCAATATGTAGCCTACCAGCTGATCGTGATTTTCGCGACGTTGTCCTTCTGACTACAGAATTACACAAGTGCTTTGATAATATTATGATCTTGAACTTGCTATCAACCATGTACAGTTTTAGGCATCGTTCCAATCTCTGGCAGTTTCTTTTTCTCGGAATTTCACGTGGCAGTGCTAAGTAGCCTGACATGATTTTTTGTGACTGTGCATTTGCTTAGTTTGGCATGGTGTTTGGGGCTTCGCATTTGGGTGAAGGGTGAAGCAACTCTACACTGTAAACCCAAATTAGTTCAGACTACTAAATTTTTTCTGAGAAACCGATTGCCTCAACTCAGTCTAGTTACTGAGATATCATAAACTAACCAGCTTAAGTTGTGTGAACAAATAACTGTATGTGCATGTTATGCACCCACCAAGTAAACATGAGTAGTCTGAACTTAAACTAATTATGTTAAGTTGCATTAACACACATCTTTAACTGTATGGTATGTGTAAAACAAGCAATAGTTAGTAGCCTGAACTAAAAAAGTTATTTTTAGCAGTCATACTTTAATAACACAACTACTTACATTTAGATAATGTTATTAAATGCACAGCTGTATTTAAATGAAACAAGGATGACATCTTACAATTCATTTGTTTTGTTAAAAAGCAATTGTTCACACTGCATTAGAACAGAATGCATTTCACACAGTTGTACACTATCATAACTTGATGCACATCCACACATGCTGTAAAAAAACTTCCCATGAGAACAATGCATGTCACACATTTATACAGTATATCAGAACTTACTGCATATCAACATACTGTAAGATACACTTTAAAACCTTAAACTCTTTGTGCATTTATATAAGAACAATGCATTGATTAGAGATCTTATGTGGGCAAAAAAAAGAATCTGTAATATCTCATCGCCAAATAATAAAATACCTACTTTTAAAAAGGATGTAGTGCATTGGTTCGCATACAACGTAAAAGCACAATGAAACAAAGGTCCTCTTCAGCTAATATGCTGAAACAAATCAGCATTATTTGGAACAACTTACATTGCAAGCAGGTTTCTCAAACTCTGCAGTCTAGGTTTAAGCTTGAGGTTGCCGAGGGAGAGAAGGCCCTGCTTAATGAACTGAAAGGTATTTTTTATCGACTTGGGGTAATTCAGATGGAGTGCGTACGTCATACCAAATAAAACACACATTGCTTTTGGGAGGTCTTCAGTATCTTGCATCACAACTTGTCCTTCAATGATAATCTTCAGAGGGAAATGACGGACCTGGGGAAAGGAGAGCTCGGAACCTACTTCCCCATCCAGGAGGATCCCGATGTCAACATGGCAGAAGGAATTCTGGCAACAAGAAAACAATTTAAAAAAACATCATATGGAACACAGCATAACAGAGTTGTGATGTGGCATGGTTATGGAGTAGGTTTTAATATCTTCGAACTTTCAGTGTTTTAGACAGTGTTGCTACAGTCCCAAGTTGCCCTTGTCCCTGGTTTGGGCTATATCACAAATTTGAGAAGGTTATGATGTAACCTTCTTAACATTTTGTTAGATTACTTACAGCATGGCCTATTTTAAAGAAGTTCATGGGGTCATCAGCCAGGATGATGGGAAGCCCCTGAAGCATTGTGGTCCTCACATCAGTTGGCCCATGAGTCTTTTGGAGAGTGAAACGAGACAAAAAAACAATTAATATATTATTTATATGTCAAGAGCTCAGAATAAGTAGTCACAAAGTATAAAGCAGCATTTATTGTCAAGGTGGCCACCCTAACTATAAAGCGCTGTGGAAAACCCTGTAAACAAAATGGAATGCACATGTATAATTAACTCAGCAGTGTCAATAGATTTCCCATTTTCCCTTTTGCTTGAGAGGAAGATCTCCATGAGACAAGAACTGTGACGGTCAATGGCTTCCAAAAATTCTTGTTTTAGGTTCCTTCCCACAATGCGATTGAATTCCAAGTATATCTGAAAAATTAAAAGGGAAAATTAAAAGGGAAACAGAGAAATCCATAGTTAAACATTACATGACTGTTAAATGATAACATGATGAAGAAGGATCAAGTCATCTAAGTGCAAGAGTGAGAGATGTGTGTGAGGGAGCCATGAAGAGTATGAGTCATGGTGTGAGTGTGAGATGAGTAAATACAGTGCTGTAAAAGTGTAACTGGGTTAATCGATGTGAGTGTATCAGTGTAAATAACGAGGAACTCTGTGAGAGAAAAAAGTGAAAATGTGTGAATGAAAGAGGAAGAGAAAGTGTGAGTGAATGCAGGTGTGAGTTTGTACACCTTGAACATACCTGATCTTCTGTGAATAGTGCAGGCCAGCATTCCAACATCTGACTTATGGCAGGTTCTCCCTCTACTACTTCCTTTCTTCTTAGAGCAAAAGTAATGCTGCTTGATGAGCTGTGCATTCGGCTATCTATTCTGCATCTCATCCACAAACTCCTCCCGGGCTCGCTCAAGGCCTTCATCATCACATCCGTCTGGAAAGTTTGGCAAATAATTCAACTCACCCTTTTTTGCCTTCTTGATGTTCAAGTTCCCCGGTGGCCCTGGAGAACGGCCACCCCCTTTCCCTCCGTTCACCATCACATCAAGGCGTCCAGATTGTCTGAGTTTGCTTCTGTAATTCGCCATTTTATACTTAAGGCTATATTTCCAACCACAACAACGACTACGAGAGCCTGGCTCCTGAAGACTGGGGTGCTGTGCTATCAGTGCTTTAGCCACACTGTCATACTGAGCACCGTTAGGATATGTTGTGTACTGATACATGCTCTCTGCTAACCGCTGAAGAATGTCATGTTTGACATCTTTGGAGATCTTAAGACATTAAGAAGACATTTCCCATCCTTCAGATAGAGTAGATCTGCCTGCCTCAGTCTGAAGTTTACATCCACGGAAAAGCTTGGAATTGGAAACTCCTCTGGCCAGTGGACCATTCTGCCCTAAGGGTGTGGAATTACCTCTGTATCAGCACTACCACAACTGTGGGTGTCACTAAATAACTCATTCTGCACTCATCACTTTTACGGTTGCTTTTTCTGATAGAGCTGCAATATTGGTCAGATTGCACAGCTGGTTATCAAATTCACAATCTTCATATTCAAGGCAACATGGATAACTGAACCCGAGTGTTGTTTTCAGAGTGCAAATAAGATCATCCACAGAAAGTGACCTTGTTGTCAGGGTTGTCTTTCGTATGTCTCCATCAGTGAAAATGACTCCGCATGAGCTTCTGTTGTTGGTCTGTTGCCATCATCTTAAAAATAAATGGGGAAAAAAATGTATTAGTTTATCAGAAACAATCCATCTTCACTAAAATGTGACAGTTTACACTTTAAATTCCTCCCAATCACATACACATTCATATTCCACTCTTCCCTATATACCCTCAAACCACAAGCCACAAACAAACTATATACAAATGTACACTATTTACATGCCAAACGTAATGAAGCCCCGCAAGCCGCTAAGGCCAAGCTCGTGAGGCATATGGACAACAAACACTGGTCCGACAGACACAGGACCCAGTGCTGTGGTGATGGCTGTCCAGGTCAACCTGCCAGTCACTGGCATTTACAGTGCAGTCATCTGAAGGTGGCATGACAACAATAAAATCTGGATTAGGCCCACATCTTACTCTTACATCTTACCTTTCATTCATTACAAGGTTCAAAAAAATAAAAAATGCCATAGCTCTCCTGCATGGTTTGCTACGGAATTAAGTAGGATAGAGATGTTTCTTGTCATTGGTGTAAGGTTAACAATGCTTTGTGGATCATTAGACCTAAATGTAGCCTGAACAGTGTTATGATACCTGGACAGTGGTATTGAACCAGCAGTTCGGATATCTATAAGGAAATTTACATATTTTTTTGGATGATCCATGTCTAATTAGCCCATGCCTACATTCACCCTTACTATTGCTCTCATTTAAACTAAAGATTTTAGTTTGTGAGTGTGGAGCACTTTAAAAAGAACGCTTTAAATTCCTTGGTACTGACTGTTTTTTTTTTTTTTTTTTTTTTTTTTTTTTGCTATGTTTCTACTGCTTCTGTCCGCTTCTGTTTATGTCTATTTATCTGTATTTTTAGTTTTTCACAGAACTCTCTCTCCCAGCTTTGTATAACACATGAAGCTCTTCAATACATTTGTCAATTAGATTTTTCTTGCTGTTAAAAAATAATCGCTTTGTATTCTTAAAAGTAACTTCAGAAATTGATGTGGATTTATTTGTGCACAGTGATTTATTTGGATATCTTGGGGAAAATCTTGAAAGATTGCCTGACATAAGGTCACTCCAAAAGGGAATTACAGGGAGAAAATTATTTAAAAGTTTAGCTAGAAGCATTGGGCTCGACATATTTACTCCACTACCCTCTTCAGTGCCATAGCATAGTTCTGCTTGTGCACGTATCTCATGAAAAAAAAAAAAATGGCGAGCTCTTATGTCCTATGATGTCTTCATCACAGTCCTCAACTACATTGTCTTCATAAGCTACATCTGGAGTGACAATATCATTTAGCTTTAGTACACTAGATTTTAATTTCATCATACACTCTTCTTAACTGCTGTAGAGATACGTGGATTTCCCAGCACTATGCAGACATCATAAACAGTATCACATACATCCTGAATATTAGACTAAAAATATACATACCAGCCACGTATCTACTGTCTTTGGTAATGTATTGTTTTTTGCAAAGTTCACTGGCTTGTCTCATTAAGTGACTTTTGCACGTTTAAGATCGGCCAAACCATTTACAATTCGCCAACGGTGCTGTAGATAAAGATGCATGGATTCATTGTTAAAGAGTTTTAAAGAGGAATTTAATAACACAACTGACCGGTCACTATTCATTTGTATAGGCTGTGTTCATTTCATAATCTCGAATTGTTGTAAGGAAATGTTCTAAGGAATTTTGGGTGATCCAAAAAAAGAATGTCCCACCTAATTACTTCTTGTATTCACAATGAGTACAAATAGTGATGCAGATCAAGGCGAGGAGATTTTCTAGGCAGATAGAGTTGTGGGACTATATTCTAGAAGAGCACTGGTAAAGCAGATGCTGCTTGATATCTCTATGCCAGCTAGCATTGCTTTGCCAATAAATACAATTCCAATTTTTTATCTGCCTAGGAAATTGCTTTGTCTTAAATTGTTCATTTGCATTGCCATTTGTACTCATTATAAATACACAGGTAACAAGAAGTAATTAGGAAAGAAATAGAATTTTAAGGATGACTTTTCAAGGACTTGCTACCTAGCTACTCTGCATTCCAGTGCCTTTGCAAAGCTAAAGCTAACAGTGGGGTTCCAGGTAAGATGGTGAATAACTCAAGTTAATGAAAAGGTGGCGCATTCCTTTAATCGGCAAAAGAGGAGTAGTATATGCTGGTATTACAGAGCAGATTTAAATTTTTGCCCTCCTGTTCCCCTTAAAAACTTTACAGAAGACTCAAAAGGACAAAGTTAAGAAGTCATCCTATGAGTGTCCTCTCTGTACTATGCCGTTAACGCTAAGAGGTCTATGACTTTTTTCCCCACTTTTTCCTCTAAACCAGTGGTTTCCAAGCTTTTTAACTGCTGCATACATCGCTGAGACACTCTGTCCTACAGAGTACCCTTTTTGCCACGAACAGCAGACCTGCCAACCTGTACACATTTTGCTTAGCAACTACGCATTCTAGGAATGCGTCAGTCATAGTTTGCCAAATTGTAAAGTTTGTAAAAAGAGTGTGGTCAACAAACATGTCTTAGATATTAGTTTGTTGATAACTAATGTTTACATTAGTGACGCTGACCTTAAAGGCCACACATCAGCAGTGACCTGGTTGATCTGATCAAAGCAATAGCACCTTCCATGTGAATTTCTAGGTAATATATGATGCGTCCACTGAGTCTCTGTATGCCAAGGGAATCTTGGCCTGTAAAATGTTGAGGACTCTGACGTATACTATCCAGAATCAGTTACACACGATAGCCTATTTGGTTGTGATTTTAGGCCGCTCTTTTCTCCACCGACGAGGTGCTACTCAAAAAAATTCTTCAGGGTGGGCAGGTCTTAAGATTTTTGCCCAATTGCTGGATAAAAAACACATACACTACTAGTCAAAAGTTTTAGAGACTTGGATTTCCTTGTTTTTCATGGAGACACTCAATAATTCTTTTTGTCAATAGGAAACATAGGAAATGAACAATGCATACAGGTTTTCTTAGATAAATAATTAATGAGTTTATTTTAAATGATGATTGTGTTCCTTAGACTTTCCATTTAAAAAGTTACCTTTTGTGGCAGTTATATGCTGGAAGGCTGGAGGCATTCCAGATGTCAATTTTTTCAGAGTAATCTGATGAGATTTCACCCCATGCTGTCAAGAGCATCGTCCACAAGTTGATTAACTCAGGGGTCACTTCCTCCATAGCAAACAGTCAGGTTTCTCTGACAAAAGCCCCATAATGTTCATATAAAGAACCAGTTGTGGCGTTTTTGTATTTGTGCACCACTCGTATATGATGTAAGAAATGGAATTTCCTGTACTAATATGTCAGACTGTGTAACATACAATAAAACATAGACTCACTGTAAATTTCAACTTCAGTTTTGATTGTGTGTGCACAAGTTGTTTTCTTTTTTTTTTTTTTTTTACTATTTTTCCATGCTAAAGATGACTTTTGCATGGAATTGTTCATATATTTATTTATCCCAAATTACTTTTTGTGACCTGTGTTTTCACAATGAGTACAAATATTATACTGTAAATTAAGAGAAGATGATTTTCTAGGCCTCCTCGTAATCCTCACCTCCCCACCTCCCAGCAAGGAACCGTCATCTTCCTCATCCGGTGTGTGCTCAATGATGAGGTAAGCCAGCGTCTCAGTGCCTGTTAATTGCGGTAGTGCCTGCCGTCTCACACAAAGGATGGATAGGGGAAATTATTTGTAGAGGAAACCTGCCAAAGGAGGTGGTAAGTTGGCCCATTCATTATGTGGGTTCTAAAGTGGCATCATATTAGATACATATAAGCAGTACGCCACCTTGTGGCGGAAGTATGACCCGCGCCACAAGCCCTTATCCTCCGTTGTTCTCACCACTACTCAGCACTTCAGCGACACCCAACACCGCTCTACCTGTCATCCAGCAGACTGAAAATGAGACAGACAAGGGTTGTTAAAATGAGGATGAGGAGGCCACTCAAAGACTCCTCAGTCATTTTAATACAAAAGATAAAGGTGAAAAAAATAATTGCAGGCAATATTAATGAAATTAGAGTTGTGGTGCCTCGATTAGACTACGTAAAAAATGAATCAAGTAAAAGCTTCCCAGCTGTAGTTGCACTGATGTACCTGTAATACAAAATGAAGGGGAAAAACATTTCTGCAAACTTAAAATTGTGATAATGTTTTAGAATCTGTTCTGTTTACCAACTTGTAGATAGTTTGGTAGAATAGCTGTGGCAAATATTTAAATAGTGGAGTCAGTGAATAAAATTGTATCACCATTGAACCTTAAATTGGATCAATATCGGTCCTTGGCCTTCAGCCTTTCCGTTTCATGCCAGTGGTTGGACGGAAGAATCTGAACCCGAACAGTTGAGTGTAAACCGAGCTGTGAATGAGGTGTAATCTTTGCCTAGATCTTGCACCATAAAATTTTGCCATGCAATGTCAGCCATGTGGAGGTCGTTATTGGGGACAAAAACTTCTACCACTGTATAAATTAGGCAATATCAGGCAAAAAACGTATTTGCATCTCAAATCAGACTCCATGGTCTGGGCAACTTCCGCGATTGATGCACTGACAAAATGGGAAAGTAACAACTGCAAAGAACAAAATATAATTTTAAGTCCTTTTCAACAAGTTATATTTCTTGTCAGAAAAAGACCCGTTTTGTATATTTTTGTTGCAGAGTTGGAAATCCAACGAACGAAAGGTACAGGGACCATGTTTTTGTATAAGGCTTACAATGGTTTAGCAGAATGTATCCCCGAACTCGTGGGCGTGTACAGTTTGGATTTTGCTGGCTGAAAGTTGAATTTGAATTTAGACTGTATTTCCACAAATCTTTCAATATACAAAATATCTACCTGTAATATACACAATATCTCCCTTTTGACTGGTGGCATTTACGCTTATACGACTTATATCGGCCTTTGCACCTGGACACGTTCAAACAAGACAGACTTCGAAGAACCCCTCGCGTCATAATGGTGAGGTCACAATGACATTCCAAATACGAATGGTGAAACTTCACATCATTTGTTGCAGCTTCTCATGAAGATACGCACGCTTGCTCCTGCTGGTAAATTGTGGTAAACTTTTAGTGGTCTTACAATGGATTCCCAAAGTCTTCAAGGGGTTTTCAGTAAAATCCAGTCCCAAAACCAGTAGATGAAAACCATATTGGAAACCGTGGAACAGATGCAGAACAGACGCACCCTGAAATGTGTGAGTTCCCTGTAAATAATTTTGTGCAATTTAAATCTAATTACGCAGACTAAAATTTTATGTTCCTTAAGGTTCCTGGTGCCTACCTATAATAATTAATGGCATACATTTTGTAAGGAAAGAGAAGTGAAGAACCTTCAACCTTCTCTCTGTGGTTTTCATTCAGTTCTGTAACTGTAATTGTGCCTGCGAGAATCTGCGAGACGTGACCTAAACCATATCCATTCTAGTAATTTTCCAAGTCAAAGTTAAAGATTAATGGTTAAATTTGGTTATCATGATGACCTTTGAACTGCAGCAGGTGTGGTAATAGATATTATATAGTTACTATGTTACATAAGTTACTATATATCTGTGCGTATGATTATAGGTACGTAGATCTATATATAGTAACCTAGATACCGATATAATATCTGTGCATAGATATATAGTAACTGGCTATGGCCCTATCTGGCAACCAATCACAATTAAGGGTCAGTGGTTACCACAGAAACCATGTAGCCATAGAAACCTTAATGGCCATACATTATGACATATTGCCTCCTCCCTGTCTGCATTCTCAGCACTGGCCTCTTCTCATCTTTTGCAGGTGCCCCCACAAGATGGCAGCTCTCTCCAGCCCCTGATAGCTGGTGTGGCACTTGGCCAACATAAGCTGCCCCCCATCACTCCTGTAACCCCTCAGCAGCAGCAGCCCTGCAGCTCATCCTCCTCCTTGCCGGCAGTGGTCCGGGGCGGGCCGGACCCGGTTCTCATGAACCTGTTACTGGGTGACAGATTGCCAAAAGCAGGAGGCCCACGTCTTGCCCTGGGCAAGAAGAACTTGGCAGGCCTTGATCGTGCCCACCCACTGAAGCCACTCCATCACTCAACGACTCAGAGTGGCGTTACCAGTGGTGGCATGGCACCTGCCCCAAATACCATCACCAAAGCAACAGACGAAAGGCTGAAGAAGTCTAAAAAAATGAAGGCCAGACGCAGTTTAAAAACTGTCCAGGATGGTGGACTGAAAAGCGGTCACCATGACAACAGTGCAGCCCAGTCAGAGGAGGAGCAGGTTGTGGAGTGTGGCCCGTACTCCTGGACTCTCCTCAGACAGGAAGCCTTGGATCTCGCTGAGGAGATCAGACTCGCCAGTCTCCACTGCACCAGTGCCCTCCAGACAGCCAAACCCCAGGCAGCCAATCGCAGCCAGTTCTGCAGACAAGCCCATCTGAAGAAGGCAGCGTCACTGAATGTGGCCACTGCTGTGACAGATGACAACCTGGAGGAGCAGGTTGCTGAGTGGACTCTCCTCAGACAGGAGGCCCTGGATCTCGCTGAGGACATCAGACTCGCCAGTCTCGGCTACAGCAGTGCCCTCAGCAGTGATGCCAGTGTCTTGGGCCGCACAGGCAGTTCTGTGGGCAGCCTGAGCCCTGTGGACCTGAGGACCCCGTCAGTGCTACGGGCCCTTCCTTTCCTCAGGACCCCAACTCCACCCACCGCACCCACTCTGCACGCTGCGCCTGCTGTGCCCTCTGCTCCTGCACCTCTCCAGACAGCCAAACCCCGTGCAGCCAATTACAGCCAGTACCATCTTAAGAAAGCAACGTCACTGAATGTGGCCACTGCTGTGACAGGTGAAAAGTGCAGTCCGCAGAGTTACATACACACCCCTACCCGCTTTACACACACACTCACTCCCACAGACACACTCATTATATTATTGTCTCATATTATATATGGCCTTGGTTGAAACACAAGAATAGGATCAGCAAATTAAATGTAATTACTAATTAATTGATTTAATTATTAAATGAGTTTAATTAGTAGCACATGCATGTAGACCATTTCATACAGCCTTGGCAGCTGAGTTAAAAATGAGTGCACTGCAGTTCATAATTACAAACAACAAAGTTTGCCAAGGCAGTGTAGACAGGATGTCAGACAAACACATTTGACCTTTGACCTCCCAGAGCACAAGTCTGAGGAGTCTGTGGAGGCAGGGAAGATGGAGATAGTGAGAGAGTCTAAAGAGGTGAAGAAAAAGCCAGTGAGAGTGGTGAAGCAGACCAGCAAGCCGCAGCAGACTCGGGAGCTTCCAGAGCTGGCCAAACTGCCTCCTGTTGCCTGCCCTGAGCAGGCCGTCCTGCAGGCCTTCAGGCTGCTCAATGAGGATGACTGGTGGGAGTGTAGCTGAAATAGGCTAATTAACTGTAGACAAATGATGGGCTTTCATGTAAGACAAGCTTGGATAGGCTAACATTACTTCAGAAAAACTATAGGTTTTCGTGTAAGGCTAGTCTAGACTACAACAACATTTGTGCTGAATGTGGACACAAAGTTCATGTAGCCTCATGTTCCTGTGAGTTGAGTGTCTTGGTGATTTCTCTGCAGGGAGCAGAAGATCAAGGCCCTGATCTCCATCCGCTCTCTCTCTCAGCACCATGCGGAGGTGCTGCTGCCTAGGCTGCATGACATCTGTCTGGCTGTCAACCGTGAGGTCAGAGACTCTCAGCCAGAAAACAAGCTGGAGTTCATGGTTTTTTTTTTTCAGACTGAAGAATGTGTGTTCAAATAACTTGATAATGCTACACAGGGTTTAATGTGTTTATATTTTTATGTTGCTGCAGTCTACAGTATATAGGGCTATACCTTTGTGAGAAGTGTGAGAATGAAGCTAATTTTGTATTCTATATATTTCAAGTCAGAGAGGTAGCCCCTGTAATTCTGTCATTTTATCTCCCTGCTATCCAGGTTAAGAACCTCCGTTCTATGGTGTCTCGTGCTGCCATGGAGACATTGGCTCACCTGCATGCTCACCTGGGACGAGACATGGATGCGGAGGCTGAAGGAACAGCCCAGACGTTGCTGCCGAAGGCGGGAGAGGCCAGCAAGTTCATCAAGGAGGACGTGGAGCTGGGGCTTGGCTACATGGTCCTCAGTGTCAGCCCCTCCCGCAGCATGAACGCCCTCATTAACGCTGGACTCAGGTGAGGAGGAGAGAGAACCTGGTGACCCTAGCTAGGTTCTATAGCTTGTACATTCTCTTGTCTCTCTTGGTTTGACTGTGTGGTTCT
Organism: Tenualosa ilisha; assembly: GCA_015244755.2. Lineage (NCBI taxonomy): Eukaryota > Metazoa > Chordata > Actinopteri > Clupeiformes > Clupeidae > Tenualosa > Tenualosa ilisha. The sequence continues at coordinate 649,460 of PYXC01001445.1, read as the reverse complement.
CTGTTTCTAAGGCACCGTAATGCAGCTGTTAGAAAGGTCACTGCACAGCATTTAGAGAAACTGGCAGACGTCATGGGGGCATCCCGCGTCCTGTGCGGTAAAAAGGACCTCACTGACCGCTTCATTCACTCCATCAGCTGCCTGGCCATTGACTCTGCACAGGAAGTCAGGTGAGAGCTTTTGATTCAGCTAATCAAACCAAACAAATCATCAGATTTGATTATGATTGGATTATGTGGTACTGCCCCTTAAGACCTTGAAGAGGGCAGGCATTCTCTTTAAACGTCAGTAAGACATCAGAATAATTCTGAATCTTATCATTGTAAAGATGCTGATGTATTTTTTGTTTGAAACAGGACCCATGCCCGTAACACTCTGGCCTTCCTGGCCTCCCATCCTGATCTTCTAAAGATGGTGGACAAGTTTGTCCCACAGAGAGATCAGGCTACCATCAGGGATGTTATCAATAAGAGCCAGAAAAGGTAGGACACTATAGTGGACCATGTTAACAGAGAACCTTTTTACCTCTGCCTATGTATTTCTCATGTAAAATGCTAGAAACATGCCAAAATCGTTATTATCCAACCTTGTATTGTTTTTCTTTTCTTTCCTGCAGAAATCTACATTGAATTGCACATTAAAGCCAGCAGGGCCATAGCCTTTTTCAAATACCAACGTCAAATATGACCGACAATGCCCAAAGTAACTGGGGTCTTAACTTTTTAAAAATAAACATTTACCCAAAACTACCTATGTGTGAAAGTGTGTGTCAGGCACTTATTCATACCAGCCACCATGGGCGGTTCGACCTGATGTGAGAAACAGAAAAACTGCAAAATAATAATAATAATGTGATTAAACATGAGGAAATTGTGTTTTAGTCTTGTTTTAGTCAACAAAAACTAAGAGCAATTTTAACAGTTTTTATTTTGTAAACCACACTTCATTTCTTTTTATTTGTCAGCAATATAACATTTGATATTGAATTATGGTTATCGGTACACGATGAGCATTTACCTTGCATCGTGCCTCATTTCCGTCACGTGATATTTACGACGATATTTCGTCATAATTTTCATTGACGAAAGCAACACTAGTAGCATGTCAATTGATACGCAAAGAAAAAAATGCATATATTTAGGAGAATATCAGCATTCTGTGATGTGTCATCCTTCAATAACTTAGGGGAGAAATCTGGTGTGATTTAATCCACAGACCTGTTGTTTAAGGTCTGTAAGAAAAAGAACGGGAAATTTATTAGTCTATGACATAGACCAAACAGCAAAGCGGCCGCTGACATTAACTGATGGGGATTAGCAAAATAATACTGATGAAAAATTAAAATAAATAATAAAACTGCGCCCCATTTAATTAGTGTTAGCCCCTGGTTCACGATTCAGTCTATATTGTATGAATTTTCTTGTTTTCCCTAGCGACAGCATTCTGTGATTTGGAACAACAGGCTAATGGATTCATTCACACCAGATTTCTCCTTAAAGAAGACTGAGAATTCTTCTCGTTAACACTAGCTCCAGTGGTTCCAGAGCAGTCCCCAGCACAGAGCGTGTTTTCCTGAGCTTGTTCAGCTTTTAGATTCACTGGCTTTGGTGCTGCTCACCATCGTACCACTACTCACCATCGTACCACTACCAAAAAAATCCCCAGCTACATCACTAAATGACTGCAGACCCATAGCACTCACTCCAATAATGATGAAGTGCTTTGAAAGGTTGATCAAGGCCCACATAACATCCAGCCTTCCCACTACTCTGGACCCATACCAGTTTGCCTATCGCTCCAAACGCTCCACTGATGATGCCATAGCAACAGCACTCCACCTTTGCCTGGCTCATCTGGAAAACAAAAACAGTCACGTACGGATGCTGTTCATTGACTTCAGCTCCGCTTTCAACACGGTCATCCCACAGCACCTGGTGAACAAACTGAGTGCAATAGGCATCAGTACTTCTTTATGCAACTGGCTACTGGACTTTCTCACTGACAGACCACAGACAGTGAGAGTCTGCAAAAACTCCTCAGAGACCACCATCATTAACACCGGGGTCCCCCAGGGATGTGTGCTGTCTCCATTGCTGTTCACACTGATGACCCACGACTGCTGTGCCAGATTCACATCGAACCACATCATCAAGTTTGCTGATGACACAACAGTGGGGGGCCTCAGGAACGATGACGACTCAGCATACAGAGAGGAGGTACATTAACTCATCAACTGGTGTGACAGAAACAACCTACAACTCAACGTCAACAAAACAAAAGAAATAACTGTAGACTTCAGGAAACAACACCCGACACACACCCCACTCACAATCAATGGCAGTACCGTGGAGTTTCTGCACATCACAGATGACCTCACATGGACCATCAACACCACCTCCCTGGTAAAGAAAGCACAGACATGCCTTCACTTTCTGCGCAGAATGAGGAGAGCTGACCTCCCCACTTCTGCACTCACCACCTTCTACAGGGGTGCTATTGAGAGCATCCTTACCTGCAGCCTCTCCGTCTGGCATGGCAGTTGCTCAGCTGCGGACAAGAAGGCTCTACAGAGGGTGGTGAGGACTGCTGAAAAGATCATCAGATCACCCTAACCAGCCATTCAGGATTTATACACATCACACTGTTCCAAGAGAGCCATCAATATCATCAAGGACACCACCCACCCAGCACACAAACTGTTCTCCCTCTTACCATTCGGAAAGCGCTACTGCAGCATGCGGTGCCACACAAATAGACTGAGAAACAGCTTCTTCCCAGAAGCCATCAGGCTAATCAACACAATGAAGAATATTCCATGAACATTCCATGAACATGTTACTGACATCCAAAAACAATCTCACACACACTGAGGTCCATGCTGCTTTCACACTTGCACTTTACTAAATTGCACCTTCACTTATTGCACCTGACATATTGCACATTTCACTTTTTTTTTTTTCCAACCTACACCAGCTACCAAGAAGAGCTACCTCGAACTTTCCTCCTTGCTGGAAGCGTATATGTTTACATGTATGTCGTATGTCTTATGTCTATTTATTGTGGATGTCTGTGTGCACTTCATGTCCATGAGTGTAGCTGTGTGTTTTTTGCGTGCGTGCGTGTGTGTGTGTGTGTGTGTGCGTGTTTCTAGTTTAAATTGCACATTTGGTGTCTGGTGAAACGCAGTTTCAGTCCTCTGTGTAATGCCTGTTACATAGTGAATTGACAATAAAGTACACTTTGACTTTGACTTTGACTTTGCTGCCCCTGCATATGGCTGCATAGAGGAATGCGACAGAGACAACTGACAGGTATAGAACGTGTGCAGTGTCTTGCTGCATCCCTTAAAGAACTTTGAAGTCTTTGTCTCTTTTCTCTCAGATCTGAAAGACATCCGAATTTGCAACTTGTAAAGGTTTCACTGCATGCAATGGTTTTGTATAGGCAAAGGCATACCGCATTTTCAGTTTCAGCATTTTTTTGAAGTGCCCACAAAGAGAGCTTTCTCACACTTGGAAACTCCTAAAGAGAACTGAAATACAAGATACCCGTACATTAACCATGAACAAGCATTCCTCAGAGGAATAGCTGCAGGGCAGACATCACTTAAATCGAGCATTCATCTCTCCTCAAGTGGTACTGTAGTCCCCTTTGGTAAGTGCTTGATGTCTGATTTTTCACAGTACTCTGTAAACTGTATGATCATCTGAAAGGACTACTACTACTACTACGAAGAAGAAATAATAAAGAAACAATAAAGGGCTCTATGTGTAATGTAGACCTTAGTTGTGAGCTGTTCATTCTGTTACTCATACTGTAGTACACTTGTAGTTGTATTTGCTACTTTTTTGAATGCATGTATGTTCTCATTCAGGTTTCAACAACAAAGTCTTGCTACACAGTGAACTGATTGTCTTTTATATGTCTGTGTATAACAGTAGGCAAGATAGACGTGATCAACACAATATAGTTCTGCTTGTTCCTCAGACATGGACTTGGTGGTCAGGTGAGATTTCCACGTTTGACTTATCTATGCCTGATAAGATGATGGGTTCCATGTTATTTGGAAAGTGTGTATGATACGGACACATATATTTAAACCAGTCAGCTCTATAGGCAATGTTACAATGTAACGCAATGGCTAAAACTATAAGAATTAGTGATAATTTAAAGATGTTGTTCTCTAAATATGCAACCCTCATTGCAGACAGGACATCTGTGAAGAGGAGAAGAGCTACATTCAGAAAAGGCTAAAAATAGTAGGCGACTGTCTGCGCCGTCATGGCATTGAGTGCAAGCCTGTGAGTGACAGTAATTCATCCATCCCAGCCATACATCCTTTCTTTATTATTCATTTATTCATTCATTCATTTGGAAAAGATGCTTGTGACAGGATGTGATGTCATAAGTTTACAATAAGTGCATAAAAGGAAATACACTGTGAAAAAAAACATATGTGATATATTATAGTGATATAGATATACTTGACAGATAGGGGAAAAAAACAATTAGCTTGTTGGTTATAATACTAGTAGTATTATAATACAGCAATCATTACTGAAATAAATTGCATGACTGACCCGGTTAAAAAAATGAATCAGTCAATCAATTAATGCAATAAAATTACTTTTTTTTTTTTCCTCAGGATGAGCTTCCTCGTGTGGCACTGCTGGGCTCTGGTGGAGGGCAGAGGGCCAAGATCGCCTTACTGGGTGTCCTACGGCAACTGGGGGAGGAAGACCTTCTGGACTGCTTCCTCTACCTGGCTGGGGTGTCTGGATCCACATGGTCAGTAGCCTGTAGCAGTAACTCGTACTTACCTTTCCCACCTCTCCTAAAATCTGCATGTCTGATGTGGCTGCTTCTGCTGGATGTCACACAGGGCCATGGCTTCACTGTATGCTGATGACCTCTGGTCAAAAAATGTGATTAAAGCAACCAGCAACATCCTAAACAACATATCTAAGGGGAAAGGTGTGACGTTCTCTGAGGGTGTGCAGTGGCTAAAGGGGAGACATGAAGAAGGGGATCTGTCCCTCTCTGATCCCTGGGGAGTGATAGTGTGTGATATGAAAGGTGTACCGGTGAGTGTGTGAGTGAACGAATAAATGAATGAATGAATGAATCAATCAATCAATACATAAAAAAAAAATTATACGCCCTTGTGTTTATGACAGCTGGAGACTAGATTCCTGTCAGATGAAGGGAACAGAGATTGTGCCAATCCATACCCACTCTACAGCGCTATAGACAGGGAACTGTTTGACAAGGGGGAGGTGAGAGGTAGGAGAATAATAACTTGCTTGAATAACAAGTTTTGTGAAACTTCAGTGAACTAGTTAAACTAGTTAATCTCTTTAAAGATTTTTTTTTTAATAAATTCAGTCATTCCTCAGTAATTCAATTGTGTTGGCGGGTAGGGAACTTCTTGTCAGTGTAAGTAATGAAGTGAAAGTATATCATGCAGATGTAAATACAAACAAAAAAATAAAACAGCCATATTAATCCTCCAAGCAGTATGCTATCCTTCCTCCCCATTCTTCAGGAAAAGCACTGCAAGGCAATAAGATCTGATTCTGGTTATCTAAAATCCTCCTTGGTTGTTCTAAATTCACTAAACTATTGCTTTTCTAAAGTGACCACCAACCTAAAGCAATAGTCCAGAGTACTTCTAACTATAGCCCTGTTGTTCAAACACACCAAGTGCTCTAAGTAGGACAAACGAGAGAATTTGATACAATGTACTGTAGATTGAATAGCGAACCTACAGCTTATGCTAACTGAATGAGAGCTCATGCCCCCATTTAGTTAGCGTTAACTGCTGGTTTGCTGTTTGTCTGTGTTGTATCAACTTCTCTCATTCTCTGTATATAGACAGACATCTCTGGCAGGCACAATAAATGGACGTACAATGTACAGAATATCTTATGGTTAAGAAATTCCATGTCAGCCTTAATAAAGAACTGAAACCATAGCGTAGACATGGTTTTGATTGTAAAAAGGAAACTAGACTGTGGATTTTTGTAATGTCAGATTTACTAAATAACACGTACTCTGCAGACCTGTGGTTTGAGTTGAGTCCCCATGAGGCTGGTTTCACAGAACCTGGGGCTTTTATAAAGACATCCCTGCTGAAGCAGAACTTCGAGGAAGGACGTGTACAATACAACCCAAACAGGAAACGAATGGACATGGTTCAACTGCAAGGTCTTTTTTTGCACTTATATATTATTCAGTCATTTCTCACATACACAGGCACACACTTTTCTTGTTGCCTTGAAGATCAGTGGGTGTTTTTTTGCAGGAATTTGTGGAGGTGTTTTTGGTGATGCTTTGATGATGAAGAAAGGGATTTTGGATTACATCAAGTCGCATTTGCCTTGTACGTATAATAATATCCATGGTGTTCAGTATACAGTTTATGTTTTCTTTGCTCCTTAAGCTCCCTGTCTCTCTGCACCTACAATAGAAAAGAGAAAAGGAGAGAAGAGAGAGAGAGGCTGTGTAACCTGTGTTATCTGGTGGACCTCCTCTGGTCAACCTGTTCATGTTCTCTGGCCCTTTGCTCTATGACAGGCCTCTCAGAGACAGAGAGAGAGAGAGAGAGAGAGAGAGCAGACAAATAAAATGACACAACTAATCTTAGTCATAATCATAACTCTCTTCCTATTTTTGACAGGGTTGCCAGATGACTCAAGTCAATTGACAGGTAAGGAGACTGTCTCCACATTGCATTTGAACTACAGTATAGTTTTAGTATAGTTCAATATAGTGTATTTTAACGCATAAAGATATGAAATGTCTGAATGTGGATTTGGGTTTTTATGTGGTTTGGTTTTGTTTGAACTCCCAAGGTGTGCTTCAGATTGTGATGGCACTGTTTGAGTTGGTGGAATGTACACATTACAGGACTGAGTGTAGCCATGAAGTCTTGGCCAGGTTGAAAACTCTTCTTGGGGGTAAGATATGTGGATTTTATATTGTTCATCTGTCAGTATCTCATATAAACTATTTAGAATCACTCTTCACAACATGGGGGGAGGCGAAGTTTAAAGTGATAATAGACTTTTGAACTGTGACAAATGCCACTATTGCTATTTTATTGGAATCCTTTGCATGTCTTTTTCCTCAAAGGGGATCTCCGGCACGTTTTAGCCTAATTGTTATTGTTAGAAGGTTTCACATTTTCATTTGGTACAAAAATGACGAAAATCTGATCAGAAACAAGCTAGCCCACTAATATCGTAAGCCCTACAAAACATAGTGATCCGGTCCATACTGTCCACATATGCCTGGATTACTACGTTTTGTAGTGCTAAGATATTAGTGAGCTAGTTCGCTTATTTCTGAATGGATTTTTGTAATATTAAAGTGCATGAAGCCCCTAACTACAACATTTAAACTGAAACGTTCCAGAGTAGCCCTTTGATATAAAAGTCATGTTGAGGATATTTTGGTGGACCATCTTGTACTAGGGAGAATGACCACTCACACCAACCTCATATGGAGAAACTGGCCTTTTAACTTTGATATTGGATATTAACTTTGATTTGGCTTGTAAACAAATCCATAATTACTGTTTTGGCATGAATTTAAAATAGTAAATTACAAAAATCGGCATGATAACTTCTCTACTGCCACTTAGAGAACCATGGAAAATGTAGCTCCACCCTCCTTGACAGATGTGGACATCTGGGCATCTGGGGGATGAGGACAAAAGAGAGCGCATGGTAAAGATCTTTGAAGAACTGATAGATTCATCAGAGGAGTGGGGCCAGGACCTGAACAATGTCAGTGATATATTTTCTGATGGTAAGAGGTCAATGTAATATAATGTATACATAGGCCTACAATGCCCAAAGCCTAGTGAACAGCCCAGAGTTTCTTTGCATGTGAAAGGTCAAATATAATATATATAATATAAAATATTCCAATATAATATATACCGGTATATATTCCAAACTAATAGAAATATTCAAGTAAAAGAAATTTGTGCTATGTGAATAGCCTACTGCCCATACTGAACATTTTTTCCCCTTTTCAGTGTGGTGGGTAATGAAACACATCTTGCCATTGTTTTCTAATTGGCAGTTTGGAAACGTGGCCAATTTCCTTCACCAGTTCAATGGTAACAGTACTGTTTATTATTGATGAGGAACAAAAGCTCATATGGTGTAAAATTTCCATCACTGATATTCTAATTATTTTGGGGCTAATGATTATGTGCAGACCCCAGTGTCCCAGAGGAAATGTGCAAGAGGGACATAATGCACCTAATAGATGCTGGGCTCTTCCTGAACTCTCCGTATCCGTCTGTGCTGAGAGAGGCGAGAGACGTGGATCTAATTATTTCCTTCGATTTTAGCGAGGATAAACCTTTTGAGGTAAAGCCCTCCTATGTAAATATCTAAGTTAAAATACAGTACAACAATTTTTTGTGTCTATAGAACAGCTGAAGTGTCAGTCAACATTAGCCTGGTGGACGGGACTCTTTCACTTCATGTAAAGAGTCTGGTGCCTCAGGGAATGTTTACTTTCCAGTGGGTGGGAACTGTTGGGGCTGTAGGGGGCTACCTTCAATGAATTGCTAAGGTTTGGCTGTAGGTGTTATTCTTTGACTGAAGTGGAACATCATTGCACTCAGCCTCTGTTTGCTGATCAGATCAGTATTGTTTCTACTTGTCTGACTCAAATGTCTTTCAAGGGTACCCAGGTGTCGTATTGAAGCAAAATGTATAAACGGAATGCAGCCAGTGTTTAACAACATATCATTAACTGAAATATGCTAGATCACATTACCCCACAGTACTTGTTTTAACACAACTGAATCATGACAAACTATGATGAATATGACAGATATAAATAAAAGAAACTCCCTTTAACGGAGAAACCTGGTGTGAATCAATCAATAGCCCTGTTGTTTGATGTTGTGTGAGTGCTGTCGGTAGGTATGAGAATGAGAGAATTTCTTACAACACAGACCGAGTAACAGCAGCTAATGCTAACTGATTGGTGCAAAGGAAAGTGGAACTGAAACAAAGAACCTTATGCCCCCATTAGTTAGTGTTAGCTGCTGTTTTACAAATTTGGTCTACGACAGCTCTGAGAACATCAAACAACTGGACTATTGATTCACACTGGAGTTCTCCTTTAATACTTGACTGTGATGAGATTTGTATATTAATATACTTCATGCGCCATAATGTACACTATGAAAACGAAGTGGATGTGTTTTCAGACAGTAGATAAGGCCCAAAAATACGTAGTCAGCAACAACAGGGCTTTTCCAGATGTCAAACACCAAGACCAAGGCCACCTAATGTCCTTCCATGTTTCCAAGGACATGCCAACTGTGATCCACATTCCACTCTTCAACATTGAAAACTGCAAAGGTATGAATGGCTTTCCTTTGATATTTCCTCTCCCTCCTCAACTTTTCCACATTGGTTCTATTGATTTAATTGCCTTTTCTTTCTTCAATTCTGATTCCTGTTCTCTTTCATCCTTATGGTTCCTTTTTCTTCATGGACTTCATCCTTGACACTCATGTTTTTTCATGTCCACGACATACAGATGAGTCTACCATCAAACAGGAACAGGATGCATATACCACTTTTCAGATGATGTACAGGGATACAGTGAAGATCAACCATCTGGCAGATCTGGCTGCAAAAAATGTGAAGATGAACAGAGAGGGCATTCTGAAAGAAATTCGAAAAGCTGCTGAGCGACGCATGGCCAAGTTCTGACAGTGAAGAGCACACCTTTAAATCACACATGTGATCTTTTTATGATTAGAGTATAACTATCAGTTCCATTGCACATTGAAAAACTTTTCATCATTTCATCATTGCATTTATTTTCTTGAATGGTTAGAACACACAGTCGAGCTCTACTTAAACATGGCAAACCACATATCAAAACAGAGATCCTACCAATTCCAAAGGTGGTGTTAAAATCTCCAAATTTCCAATGTTGTCTCCAACCTCCTCCAAGTTGTTCACAGGTTACAACCCATGTCAAACTTGGCCCTCCTGCATTTCAGCACTACATGGCCATCCCAGACAACAATGTGCTGTAGTTCTGTGACCACTGCATTCATCTATGTGCAATAAACAGTGCACAAAATATGAAAATTAAAAAAATGTTTGTGTCAGTAGCCTACATTTCAGCAGATTGCTAAGCCACAGCAGTATCTCACTATCCAAATATGGAAAACATACTTCTAGTAGATTAATAGAGAAACTTTTAAAACTTTTAGAGAAAAGTTGAATCATTTTAGACACATACACACTCACGTATGCATGCACACACATTATTCTTCCTTTATAAGTAAGCCTTTACTGTTGACATTTTTGATTGCCTATATATTTCTATATATTTCTTTCAGCATCTTTGTGCATACCTCTGTGTGGGCTACATTTTCATTTTTACCTGGATGATAAAATAAAATGAACGGAACTCGTCTATTGGCATTTTATAATTATGTAAACATAGAAATGTTTAGAATGAATTCTTCAGAGGTGCAATATTGGCCCTTGGCCTTCAGCCTTTCCGTTTGATGCCAATGATTGGAAAGAAGAATTTGACCCCGAACATTTCGGTTTAAACTGAGCTTGACAGAGGTATAATCTATGCCTAGATCTTGCACCGTAATATTTTTCGGAAGACCAAATATCATTGTTTAGTGTACATAGTCTTTATCCATCTATCTAGATATCTATCTATCATCTATCTATGCCAAACTGTTTTTAAACTTGGTCATGATAACCTACGTTTTGTCTTTCTTTTTCTTTTTTTTTGCCTGTAGATGATAATGCACGCGGAAGCTTCACCCTTCTTGCACACAACTAGAGGACAAAAGCACATTAATAGTGGGATCAGTTCGTGCGTGTGTCGATGTTTGTGTGCTTTCACATAACCTCAAAACTATTCGCTGGGTAAACTGCAGGACATTGCTCACGGCAAAAAGCACCTTGAATGATATATATGCGATGGCGTTCATAATACGCAACCATATACAGATTGTGAAAATTGGTATCAGTTTGTTTATTTGGGTAAAATACATGACAGCACTTATATGGTTCTTCTCCTAGACCTACAATTATACTTTAGCAGAATGTATTCTTAAATTCGTTGGCGCGTGTAGTTTGAATTTCGCTGGCTAAAAGTTGGATTTGGATTTAAACTGTATTTACACATTTTTTAAATATATGTGGTTTTGTACGCTTATACGAGTCGTTTCTTATTGGCCTTTGCACCTGGACACGTTCAAACCATGGACTGTGTAAAAAGGTTCAAACAAGACAGACATCGAAGAACCCCAACATGCGTCATAATGGTGAGGTCACAATGACATTCCAAACACGAATGGTGAAACTTCTTTTTCACATCATTTGTTGCAGCTTCTCGTGAAGATACACACGCGTGTTCCTGCTATTAAATTGTGGTACGCTTTTAGTGGTCTTACAATGGATTCCCAAAGTTTTCAAGGAGTTTTCAGTAAAATACAGACCCAAAACCAATAGACGAAAACATATTGAAAATCCTGGAGGAGATGCAAAACAAACGCACCCAGACGTGCACCCCGAGATGCGTGAGTTCACATCCAAATAATTTTGTTCAGTTTAAATCTAATTATACAACCTAAAATAGTATGTTCCATAAGGTTCCTGGTGCCTAGCTATGATAATTAATGGCATACATTTAGTAAGGAACCTGGCTTCTGAGAAGTGACCTTCTCCGTGTGGTTTTCATTCAGTTCTGTAACATTAACTGCACCAGTATCTGCGAGACTTGACCTAAATGGTATCCATTCTAGTAATTACCAAGGTCAAAGTTAAAAGGTTAAAGGTCAAATTTGGTTTGCATGATGACCTGTGAACTGCAGCAGGTATGGTCATGGATATAATAATTATGTCACATAAGTTACTATATCATATCCATGGGTATGGTTACCATGGAACAGTTATGGCCAGAATCTAGTTTATTATATAATATCTATGCATAGATATATAGTTACTGGCTACGGCCCTATCTGGCTGCCAATCACAGTTAAGGTTCAGTGGTTACTATAGAAACCTTGTAGCCATAGAAACTTTAATGTTCATACATTATGACATATTGCCTCCTCCCTGTCTGCATTCTCAGCACTGGCTTCTTCTCCATCTTCATCCTTTGCAGGTGCCCCCACAAGATGGCGGCTCTCTCCAGCCCCTCAGAGCTGGTGTGGCATTTGGCAAACATAAGCTGCCCCCCATCACTCCTGTACCCCCTCAGCAGCAGCAGCCCTGCAGCTCATCCTCCTCCTTGCCTGCAGTGGTCCGGAGCGGGCCGGACCCGGTTCTGATGAACCTGTTACTGGGTGACAGATTGCCAAAAGCAGGAGGCCCACGTCTTGCCCTGGGCAAGAAGAACTTGGCAGGCCTTGATCGTGCCCACCCATTGAAGCCACTCCATCACCCAACGACTCAGAGTGGCGTTGCCAGTGGTGGCATGGCACCTGCTCCACCTGCCGTCACCAAGGCAACAGACAAAAGGCTGAAGAAGTCTAAAAAAATGAAGGCTAGGCGCAGTTTAAAAACTGTCCAGGATGGTGGACTGAAAAGCGGTCACCATGACAACAGTGCAGCCCAGTCAGAGGAGGAGCAGGTTGTGGAGTGTGGCCACGACTCCTGGACTCTCCTCAGACAGGAGGCCCTGGATCTCGCTGAGGAGATCAGACTCGCCAGTCTCCGCTGCAGCAGTGCCCTCCAGACAGCAAAACCCCAGGCAGCCAGTCGCAGCCATTTCCACAGCAGACAGACCCATCTGAAGAAGGCAACGTCACTGAATGTTCCCACTGCTGTGACAGGTGACAACCTGGAGGAGCAGGTTGCTGAGTGGACTCTCCTCAGACAGGAGGCCCTGGATCTTGCTGAGGAGATCCGATTCGCCAGTCTCCGCTGCAGCAGTGCCCTCAGTGGTGATGCCAGCATCTTGGGCCGCACAGGCAGTTCTGTGGGCAGCCTGAGCCCTGTGGACCTGAGGACCCCGTCAGTGCTACGGGCCCTTCCTTTCCTCAGGACCCCGACTCCACCCACCGCACCCACTCTGCCTGCTGCTCCTGCTGTGCCCTCTGCTCCTGCACCTCTCCAGACAGCAAAACCCCAGGCAGCCAATCACAGCCAGTACCACAGCGGACTGGCCCGTCAGAAGAAGGCAACATCACTGAATGTGGCCACTGCTGTGACAGGTGAAAAGTGCAGTCCGCAGAGTCACAAACACACCCCCTACCCGCTTTACACACACACTCACTCACACAGACACACTCATTATATTATTGTCTTATATTATATATGGTCTTGGTTGAAACACAAGAATAGGGTCAGAAAATGAAATGTAATTACTAATTAATTGATTTAATTAGCAAAGAAGTTTAGTTACTAGCACATGCACGTAGACCATTTCATACAACCTTGCCAGCTGACTTGAAAATTAGTGCACTGCAGTTCATAATGGCATACAACAAAGTTTGCCAAGGCATTGTAGAAAGGATGTCAGACAAACACATTTGACCTTTGACCTCCCAGAGCACAAGTCTGAGGAGTCTGTGGAGGCAGGGAAGACGGAGATAGTGAGAGAGTCTAAAGAGGTGAAGAAAAAGCCAGTGAGAGTGGTGAAGCAGACCAGCAAGCCGCAGCAGACTCGGGAGCTTCCAGAGCTGGCCAAACTGCCTCCTGTTGCCTGCCCTGAGCAGGCCGTCCTGCAGGCCTTCAGGCTGCTCAATGAGGATGACTGGTGGGAGTGTAGCTTAAATAGGCTAATTAACTGTAGACAAATGATGGGCTTTCATGTAAGACAAGCTTGGTTAGGCTAACATTGCTTCAGACAAACTATAGGTTTTCATGTGGACACAAAGTCCATGTAGCCACATGTTCCTGTGAGTTGAGTGTCTTGGTGATTTCTCTGCAGGGAGCAGAAGATCAAGGCCCTGATCTCCATCCGGTCTCTCTCTCAGCACCATGCGGAGGTGCTGCTGCCTAGGCTGCATGACATCTGTCTGGCTGTCAACCGTGAGGTCAGAGACTCTCAGCCAGAAAACAAGCTTGAGTTCATCTTACTTTTTTTTTTTGAGACTGAAGAATGTGTGTTCAAATAACTTGATAATGCTACACAGGGTTTAATGTGTTTATATTTTTTATGTTGCTGCAGTCTACAGTATATAGGGCTATACCTTTGTGAGAAGTACAAGAATGAAGCCAATTTTGTATTCTATATATTTCAAGTCAGAGAGGTAGCCCGTGTAATTCTGTCATTTTGTCTCCTTCCTATCCAGGTTAAGAACCTCCGCTCCATGGTGTCTCGTGCTGCCATGGAGACACTGGCTCACCTGCATGCTCACCTGGGGCGAGACATGGATGCAGAGGCTGAAGGAACAGCCCAGACGTTGCTGCCGAAGGCGGGAGAGGCCAGCAAGTTCATCAAGGAGGACGTGGAGCTGGGGCTTGGCTACATGGTCCTCAGTGTCAGCCCCTCCCGCAGCATGAACGCCCTCATTAACGCTGGACTCAGGTGAGGAGGAGAGAGAACCTGGTGACCCTAGCTAGGTTCTATAGCTTGTACATTCTCTTGTCTCTCTTGACTGTGTGGTTCTCTGTTTCTTAGGCACCGTAATGCAGCTGTTAGGAAGGTCACTGCACAGCATTTGGAGAAACTGGCAGAGGTCATGGGGGCATCCCGCGTCCTTTGCGGTAAAAAGGACCTCACTGACCGCTTCATTCAGTCCATCAGCTACCTGGCCATTGACTCTGCACAGGAAGTCAGGTGAGAGCTTTTGATTCAGCTAACCAAACCAAGCAAATCATCAGATTAGATTACATGGTATTGCCCTTTAAGCCCTTATGAATTGAACTGAGAACAGGCTTTCTCATTAAATGTCAGTAAGACCTCAGAATAATTCTGAATCTCCTAATTGTAAAGATGCTGATGTATTTTTTGTTTGAAACAGGACCCATGCCCGTAACACTCTGGCCTTCCTGGCTTCCCATCCTGACCTTCTAAAGATGGTGGACAAGTTTGTCCCACAGAGAGATCAGGCTACCATCAGGGATGTTATCAGTAAGAGCCAGAAAAGGTAGGACACCATAGTGGACTCCATGAACACAGAGCATTTTTACAGTACATGTATTAATGATGTAAAATGTTAGAAACATGACAAAATCTTAATTATTCAACCTTGTGTTGTTTTACTTTTCTTCTCTGCAGATATCTGCATTGAATTGCATGCAGCAGGGCCGTAGCCAGCATTTTTCAAATACCAAGGCCAAACATGGCCGGAAATGCCCAAAGTAACTGGGGTATTTTAAAAAATTAAACATATACCCAAACCTACCTGTGTGTATAAGTGTGTCTCAGGCACTGATTCATATTCGTTTGACTGCACACATTTCATGGTATAAAAAAACACAATTTTTCTTTCTTTTTGTGTTCGAATTTAGCACCTCCAAGTGAGTTGGAAGTGTTTTGTGTCATCTTTTGTTTTGCAGTGAAGTGTCATCGTAATAAGCATACACAAAAACACTTTTTACATAATAGGCCTGTATATACAGTGGTAGTGCAGTGGTTAAGGAACCTGGCTAGTGTGCAAGTACCCTGAAAAGTTGTGGGTTGAAATCCCAGCTGCCACCGTTGTGCCCTTGAGCACTGAACAATTGAGAGCTGAAAAAATGTAAGTCGCTTTGGATAAAAGTGTCTGCTAAATGTATAAATGTAAACATACTGTATTAAATTGAAGAAAAAAATACAGTTTTAGTGTCAGTGAAGTGTCTTACTTTCAAATAAGTGAAACACATTCCAAGGGTTTTTTTGAGTGTAAGAGGAAACGCCATCATCATCTCAGGGCCTGATAGTAGCATACCAGTCTTTAACCCCATCGGAAAATCAAGATCAACCAGTTGGCAAAATGAGCCATTATTAAACTGAGAGATAAACTGCATAGGCCTAAACATGGTCATGGACTATTAAACCCCTATAAGCTGAAAAAATGTAAGTCGCTTTGGATAAAAGTGTCTGCTAAATGTATAAATGTAAATGTACTGTAATAAATTGAAGAAAGAAATACAGTTTTAGTGTCAGTGAAGTGTCTTACTTTCAAATAAGTGAAAGACATTCCGGGTTTTTTTTTGTAAGGGTGTAAGAGGAAACGCCATCATCATCTCAGGGCCTGATAGCAGCATACCAGTCTTTAACCCCATCGGAAAATCAAGATCAACCAGTTTGCATCAAATATATCTCCTCCCATTTCAGTATACAGAAAACCTCAACTCAGCTCTGTGATGTTGTCAGTTTCTGGTCGTCAGACAAGAGTTTATACAACCAGCATTCTTTGCAACCAACCAACCAACCAACCAAAGCAACCACAAGCTTAAGGATTTTGAACAAGGTGAGTTTCAGTGATTCCAAGATGCAAATGCGTGATGCATGTTTGTATATTATTAACTATGTCTCCTAATCAAGTATCTATATAGGAGACATAGTTGATACGCACACACACACACACAGGCATTCCATATTGCTGTGCCATTATATGTGAAATATTTATTGGCTGCATTTCTTGTTGCTGCCTTTTGAGTCCGTTCTATACTGTGAATATAGTACAGCTGAGGGGGTTTAACAGCACTCAGCTTCACTCCTCTCACCTCGTTCCTCACCACAGCTGTGCTATATTCACAGTATAGAACAGCCTCTCAGGGCTTATTGTTTAAATATATAGGTAGATAGATAAATATATTTGCATTTATATAATAAATTATAGCAGTCACTGAGAAGTAATGCTCATCTCTGATCATTTTCTCCTCAGCTGGTCTGCAGACATGGATGTGAGGATCAGGTATGTTATTGTATTCAGCAGACATACAATTTTATCTGTGATACTGTGCTTTTGTTATGATGGACTATTACAAGTACTAAATTACAAGTAAGTTAGAAATCATTGTGGCGAGATTTTTAATTATCTTTCACAGAGATCAATCTTTTGCCATTCAGATTGTATTGTTATAGTCATCACTGATTGTATGCTATTCAGTGCTGTGAATGAGTGCTGATTTGATATTGATCTCTAAGCTTGACACATTCCTTCATTGCAGACAGGACATCTGTGAAGAGGAGAAGAGCTACATTCAGAAGAGGCTAAAAATAGTAGGCGACTGTCTGCGCCGTCATGGCATTGAGTGCAAGCCTGTGAGTGACAGTAACTCATCCTTTCATTGTCATTCATTCATTTATGTATTTCATCCCTATTACCCTCCCTATTACAGCAAAGTGATAGACCAGAGTACTTCCAACCATTGCACTGTTGTACAAACGCACCAAGTGCTATCGGTATGAAGAAGAATGAGAGAATCTGGTATGATGTAAACTGAATAGAGAATGCCTTGAATGCAACCAAATATACCGTACTGGTCCGAATATTAGATGATCCTGAATGTAAGACGACCACCATTTTTAGGGAAACAAAAAAGGCAAACTTGTCTTGCCTTTCCATGGTAGCTGTACGCCAATGAGAGGCTGCCGGTTCATTTAACACAAAAAAGTTTGTTTGTGTTTGTTTTTTGTTGTTGCAAGTAATATTAGTAGGATAAAAATACAAATGTTTAAAACACAGACCAAATACTGGGTTCACTTGCTGGCGGCTTCTGCTCCTAGTTTGCTATTCTGTGTTATACAAGTTTTTTGCTTTCATTTCCTACTGACAGCACTCCGTGAATCCGTGCAACGGGCTAGGGGATAAAACTAGCCAGAGTTGTCCTTTATGACTCTCAAATAAATCGTACAAATATTTCATACACCATAATTTTTGGGTATGAAATAGAAGTGTGATTAAGTTGAATGGCCGTCTGAAGAGCTGCATCTAGACATCTAGAGATAACAGCTGAGCACAAACAACAACACAGAAAATACATACACAATATTATGCAATACAAAAACAACACAATACAATACAACACAGATTTGATGTAAGGGCAGCTGATTTTGTGGAAAATGTATACTGCTTGTGACCGCCCTGCATGTTCTTCTCATTTGTGAAATCTCTCGCCACCCCCACCCCTATCCCCACTCCCCCGCATTCCTCCAACTCCTTTTATGCACATGTGTGAACTTGTCTTATCTTGACTACCAGGATAGCTGTCCCTGGGGAGAAAAAAAAAAAACATATCAGATCTCAATACAGACCATACAGACGATACATCCCACAAATTACTGAGCCATACCTTTTCACCTCAAATAAGCCCAGATTGTGCTGCACAGTATAGACATTAACCGGACTGCAGATAATATTAATTAAAAAGTAAACTTTTTAAAAAGTCAATTAAAGCCTCCTAAATAGGCCTGCTGTATATCTACCCCTTGGAAAGACATTACTGCTTGGTTAATCTGGTGGAAGGGAAATATCAAAAAATGAAAAACAAAAGTTAAGAAGAACATGATTCCTAAACGTAACACAGCAAAACGCAGCTGGTTTCAGCATAACATATCTAACATTCCAAACAACGGTAGATGAGACTAAGTTGGCTGCCATTTTGTTTGTAAAAATTTCCCGACTTGGATATCATTGTAAGATACGATCTTGGGTATTTGGGGTTGGTGAGGTGGGGCTTGCAAAAAGATTGGCACAGACTTGCAAGATCTTAGCTATTGTAGGTGGCATGCCAATATGGAGACTATATGGATATTGTGTGTCTCATGTTCATGTAAAGACTTGGATCTTATTTCATTTGCTTGCCTTTTTGATCTAGTGGTACCACTATGCTCATCACCTGACTCTGTCCATCAAGTTTCATGTCTGCACTTCAAACAGTCAAGCGCCACCTGTTGGCCAAAATTGAATGTGTGTTAGATTTTGTTGAAAACAGTGGACATGTTTACATTTACATTTACATTTAGGCATTTAGCAGACGCTTTTATCCAGAGCGACTTACAAAAGAGGATAACATTCAAGCTACAACACAATGAACTAACAAGGAGTGCATATTGCTAACATAGAATCTGCGCTGTTTTAAGTTGAAAGTGCAATAGTGTAACACAATGTAGAGAAATTAAATTATTAAGTGCATTCTCAAAGTTTACACCAGGAGATATTCTTGGAAGAGCTTAGTCTTCACGAGTTTCTTGAAGGTGGAGAGGGTATCAGTTGATCTGGTAGCACTTGGGAGGTCATTCCACCAGCGCGGAACCAGATATGAGAAGAGTCTGGACCGACCTGCACAAGGTGTTGGCCGTGCTAGAAAACGTTCCTTAGAGGAGCGTAGTGGTCGTCGGGTGACATAGGGCTTCAGAAGAGAATTCAAGTAGATGGGAGCAGAGCCATCATTCACCCTGTAGGCCAACATAAGTGCCTTGAATTTAATGCGAGCAGCCAAGGGCAGCCAGTGAAGTTCAATGAACAGAGGTGTGACATGTGCCCTTTTTGGCTGGTTAAAGACCAGACGTGCAGCTGCATTCTGGATCATCTGTAGCGGTCTCACTGCACAGGCTGGTAGGCCTGATAGGAGGACATTGCAGTAGTCAAGACGAGAGATAACCAGGGTCTGAACCAGGAGCTGGGTTGCATGTTGGGTTAGGTACGGCCTGATCTTCTTTATGTTGAATAGGGAAAAACGGCACGACCGAGCCACAGAGGCAACGTGATCTGCAAAGGTCAGTTGGTCATCGATCATGACACCTAGGTTTCTTGCCACATTGGTGGGAGAAACAGACAGGGAGTCGATCTTGATACCGATGTCGTGATGTATGGCTTGTTTGGCTGGGAGGACCAGCAGTTCAGTTTTGGAGAGATTTAGTTGGAGGTGATGTCCTTTCATCCATGCAGATATATCGGAGAGACAGTCCGAGATCCGTGATGACACCGTGGAGTCGTCCGGCGGAAAGGACAGATAGAGCTGGGTATCATCCGCATAGCAGTGGTAAGAGAAGCCATGGGAGTGGATGATTGAGCCCAGCGAGGTGATGTACAGTGCGAAGAGAAGGGCCCCAGCACAGATCCTTGGGGTACTCCTGTGGTGAGTTGGTGAAGTGCCGATGTCTGTCCTAGCCACGATACGTTGAACGACCGTCCAGTAAGATAGGACTTGAACCAAGAGTGCACTGTGCCATCAATCCCAATGTTGGTCAGCTTGTCCAGTAGGATGCTGTGGTTGACCGTGTCAAATGCTGCCGATAGGTCCAGCAGGATGAGCACTGAGGACTGACCTGCCGCTCTGGCCTCTTTTAGTGCTTCCGTCACAGACAGAAGCGCCGTTTCAGTGGAGTGGCCACTTCTGAAGCCGGATTGGTTGGAGTCGAGGAGGTTGTTCTGAGTGAGAAATCCTGTGACCTGTTTAAAGACAGCTCGTTCAATGGCTTTGGAAAGGAAGGGAAGAAGAGAGACAGGCCGGTAGTTCTCCACTTGAGTGGGAGCGAGGGATGGTTTTTTGAGCAATGGTGTTACCTGGGCTTGTTTGAAGGCAGTGGGAAATGTACCCCTAGTTAGTGACGCATTGACCACATGTGTGGTTGCTGTCACAATTGTGGGGGTTATGGCCTGAAGAAGGGTTGTTGGGATAGGATCCAGAAGACAAGAGGTAGGCCGGCTGTCTGTGAGAAGCTTAGACACCTCTGCCTCGGAGAGAGGAGTGAAAGAAGAAAAGGAAGCAGTTGGTGTAGAGAGGCTAGGAGAAGGAGCCTGTGTAGATTGGTTTGAGAACTGACTACTAATAGCTGCAACTTTGTTAGTGAAGAATGCAGCAAAAGTGTCAGCTGTGAGGTTAGTTGGAGGAGGTGGAGGAGGTGGGTTTAGTAAAGATTTAAAGGTGGAAAAGAGTTTCTTGGTGTCCGTGGCGTTGTTAATCTTGTCATGGTAGAAAGCCTTTTTCGCAGCAGTGACACTGGATGAGAAGGAAGATAGTAGTACTTGGAATTGTGCTAGATCGGCCGAATTCTTCGTTTTGTGCCATTTCCTTTCAGCAGCTCTGAGGTTAGTGCGCATTGACCGAAGTGAGTCATTAAGCCACGCATGAGACTGGGTGGGTCGTGCGGGTCTGGTAGACAGAGGGCACACACGATCCAAGCAGAATCTCAGCGTAGAACAGAGTGACTCTGTGGCGTCATCAACCTCAAAAGAAGAGAAACTTCTAGACGGTGGTAGAGCAGACGCCACCAAGGAGGAAAAGTGAGTAGGAGATAGATTCCGGAGATTGCGACGGACAGAGACAGAGGGAGTAGGAGCAGATGGTTGCTGACAGAGGGAAACCTTGAACTGAATAAAGTAATGGTCAGATAGATGTAGAGGAGTAACTGTCTGTAAAGTAGCGGCGCACTTCCTGGTGAAAATGAGATCAAGTTCCTTACCGGCTTTGTGAGTCGGAGGGCTGTGAACCCGCTGTAGCTCAAAGGAGTCCATCAGAGATAGGAATTCTGCAGAACCTGGATTGTCTAAGTGGATGTTCATATCACCGAGAACAAGCATGGGACAGTCATGCTCAGGGATGGAAGAAAGCAGAGTGTCAAGTTCCTCAAGGAAATCGCCCATTTGACCTGGAGGACGATAGATAACACACAGATATACTTTGACCGGTGCCGTTACTAAGATGGCATGGTATTCAAAGGAGCTGTATGTGACAGATGGTACCAGTTGAGTATATTTCCATTTGTCTGATATTAACAGCCCCGTACCACCCCCTCTCCTGGATGGGCGGGAGGTGTGGGAAAAAGCATAGTTGGTGGAGAGTGCAGCAGGAGTGGCAGTGTTTTCTGGTTTGATCCAGGTCTCGGTGAGAGCCAGAATGTCCAGAGAAAGATGGTTCGCATAAGCTGAAATGAAGTCTGCTTTGTTCACTGCAGACTGACAGTTCCACAAACCTACGGTGAAGGAGTTGTTCGTGGGTGACGAGACATGATGTGTAGATCGGAGGTTTGCAAGGATCCGTTTCCTTTTGTGGAAGCGGAATCTGCGACGACTGGAGACAACTGGAATGGAGTGAAGACACATTGCGGCAAGATGAAGTTTGCACAGAAGATGAAGTTACAGAGAATGGGACATGGTGATTAGTTAGTTAGGTCGGTGTCCTTGCTCGGTGGACACGCGCAGGTCGACACGCTCGTCTTTACCCCAGTCAGTCTTCACACAAGGAGGGCTGAACAAAAGGGCTGACGCTTCCGCTGACGCTTCAGTGTTACTCCTGCTAATAGGAACAATGATTGACTGCACCCGGCTGAGACCGCCCACCAAGAGTCAGACAGAAACAATAGGCCTGATAGGAGTGGCCAACGACCAATTGATTTCTGATGACCCAGCTGTGCTAGTACTTCACGCCTTCTGATGGCTTGTAGGTGTATTACAAATCAGGTGGTTTCCCACAAGACAGGTAATCCAAAGCAGCTTCCAAGTTTAGCAAAATAGCACAGAACTAAATAAGCAGACACTCACTTACTTCCTGTGTGTGTAGCTCACATGTATGTGAGTGTGAGGTAAACCTAACTCCTGGCAAGTTAAGAAAGATACTATTAAGTGGAATTAGTTAAACTGCTAAACTGCTAATCACATACTGTGTGTAACAGGCCTGCATATTCTCTGTGCAAAAGAAGAACAATTTTTTTCCATTTCTTTTCATCGCCCCAGTCCTTTAATTTCTTTTATGTGTTCGTGTATGTGTATGTGTGGACTTGTGTGATTTTAACCACAAGGATTTTTGCTGGCCTGGCAAGGACCCAATGAAGGAGCAGTTGCTTAATGAAAACATACAGTAATATCAGATCTCAATACAGACCACACCGACACAGCGTACATGTATGTGTTTGTTAGCACACATGAGCCAATACTGTATGTGCGTATGCTATTCCTTATCACGCTCACGGAGTTATATGAGCATACCAAGTTTTATGTGGGCTGATAAGGAACAAGAAAACTGCATTTGTACCAGTTTATTTTAAGGACAGAAGCTTATTAGCAAGTTCACTGTTAATGTTTCAATGCCTCCAATATGTAAGAGTCAGAAGATGAGGTAGGACTTTTCTCACAGTCGAGGTTCCTGGACCCTTCATGGTCACCCCTGCAAAAGGGACATGTTAAATATTGTATTGAGTTGTATTGAGTATGTGTTTATATTCTTCTGAATGCAAAATGCAATTGTGTGTGTGTATATATATACACACACACATCTGTTTATTTGCAATCTACAATTTAACAGTTGGGTTAAATATATTACTATATATCCAACTATATATAATTAATAATGATAATATATATATTTGCAATCTGCATTTTATTTGATACATGCCATGCACTGAGTTGTAGCTGGACTAGGTAGCCATTACGTGCTCAGTAGAGCTGGGGAACATAAGACCTTGGTAACATAGGACCCTTGAACTTGAGAACATAAAACCCTGGAAACATAGGACCTTTTGTCATGATCCCATTGTACCCCATTGTATAAAATTGGGTAACATAGGGCCCTGGGAACATAGGGCTGATCCCTTTCACTTGGTGTCACATAGGGCAATGGCTTCACTGTATGCTGATGCCCACTGGTCCAAAAACAGCAGGGAAGCAACCAGCAACGTCCTCAACAGCATATCTGAGGGGAAAGGTGTGACGTTCTCTGAGGGTGTGCAGTGGCTCAAGGGGAGACACAAAGAAGGGGATCTGTCCCTCACTGATCCCTGGGGAGTGATAGTGTGTGACATCAAAGGTGTACCGGTGAGTGAGTGAGTGAAGAAATGAATAAAAGGATGGATGGATGAATGGATGAATGAATGTGCAATACCCTTATGTTTGTGACACAGCTGGAGACTAGGATCCTGTCAGATGAGGGCAGCAGAGATGGTGTCAACCCATACCCACTCTACAGTGCTATAGACAAGGCATTATATGACAAGTGGATGAATGAAAAGAAAGTGGAAATAAAAGAAATAGGTGACACTCTCTCTCTCTCTCTCTCTCTCTCTCTCTCTCTCTCTCACACACACACACACACACACACACACACACACACAAAGCTTGCTTGCTTGTGATTTTAGAACTACTAAATAACACTTCCTCTGCAGACCTGTGGTTTGAGTTGAGTCCCCATGAGGCTGGTTTCACAGAACCCGGGGCTTTTATAAAGACATCCCTGCTGAAGCAGAACTTCGAGGGAGGACGTGTACAATACAACCCAAATAGGAAACCAATGGACATGGTTCAACTGCAAGGTCTGTTTTTGCACTAATACATTATTCAATCATATCACACACTCACACACACACAAACACATTTCTGTTGCTTTAAAGACCGAAGGATGTGTTCTTGCAGGTATTTGTTCAAGTGTTTTTGGAGATTTGCAATGCATCTGGAAGTGGATCAAGAAATATCTGCTTGGTATGATAATCTCCACTGTGCTCTATATCCAATGTTCTCCTAGTTTTATCAAATGCCTTCTCTATTCCCTACATGCAGGCACTTCAGAGCAGCAATGATAGATGTAATGGCAGCTCTAACTGTAATTATCTGAGCCACACTGTGGCTACACACTGCATGCAAATAAATAAAACGTTTTTTTTTTGTATTATTATTATTGTTACTGTTGAAAATCTGTGAACTAGCTTTAATATTTCCCATCTCAGACCTGAAATTTGTAATACACCAGATTAAATCAAATTAAATCAAATAGCCATGGTCTTACTCTCCTCTTATGTCTGACAGGGATGCAAGATGACTCAACTCCAGTAACAGGTATGGAGATTGTTACAATAATCTACAATGCTGGCCTATTACTATGTTTAATATAGAATTAAATTAAATACATACATGTAAGGTCTGAATGTGTGAATGTTTGAATGTTTTGTTGTTGTTGTTTTGACTCCAAGGTCTTCAGGTTGTAATAGCACTGGTTGAGTTGGTGGAATGTACTCATAATGAGATGAAGGGTAGCCATGAAGTGCTGACCAGGTTGAAAACTCTTTTGAGGGGTGAGGCATCTCATTGATGTGTAATCTCTCTTCACAGCATGGACACAAAGTTTAACAGTAATAATGTTAATGCTTTAAAACTAATTCAAAAGGGAAAGTGTAACTCATTGCTCCCACAGCCAACTGCCATTAATGACAGGACATGTAATAATGATGTACTCTGCTGTCACCTAGAGGAACATGGAAAATTCAGTCCCACCCTCCTCAAACTGGATTTTGAGACCTGGACAAACATGAGAGATCAGGAGAGAAAACAGCACATACAGATGACCCTTGAAGAACTCATTGAATCATCTGAGCAATGGGGCCAGGATTTGAATAAGCTCAACAGTATAGCTGATGGTACGCTGATAGTGAGAGTTAAAGATTTAAGGGGTGAAGGGGTGTTAAAAGTGGATTTGTAATAAAATAGGGTGACCAGACACCGCCAATATATGGGGGCAGTCCCCATTTATGATGGTCTGTCTTAGGTAAAACACGTGAAAACCTGCTTCGCTCTCTTTTTTTGTTGCTAAAAATCACTTTTTAAATTAAATTAGGTACCGAACTGGGAATGTCCCCTTTTTTCAGGAAAATGTCCTCAGTTTTCATCTCTGAGATCTGGTCACCCTATAACAAAACAAATCTGAATCTACTGTAGAATTGAAGAATGACTATAGAATTTTGACACCACTGAACCTGAAATTTGATTTCTTTTCAGTGTGGTGGGTCATGAGACACATCTTGCCATTATTCTTTACATGGAACTTTGGAGCTGTGGCCAATTTTCTTTACCAATTCAGTGGTAACAGTTGTCCACTCTGAATTATTTCATAAAAGATTTTGTAACACTCTCTATGAACCCAATATTCATAAAAATGATGCATTCATAAAGGATTATAATCCATTCATAATGCTTTAGAACTAATGACATTAGTATAAGTGTTTATACACTCTCATGCCTGTACTGATAAGGCACTGTAATTTTATCATATAAACCTTTACAACAACAGTAGAAGTGTCACAAAGCCTTATTGGCTTCTTTGGCCTTTTGATACCATGGAAACATAGAAATTAGTTACAAGACTTTATAATCCTTTATGAATGGGTTTATAATGCTTTATGAATACTGGGTTCATAGAAAGTGTTACCAGAAATTTTTCAAAGCAATAATCTAAACTTTTCTCCTCATTAATGTCCTGATGTGATATTTGGGTTGATGATGTGCAGACCCCAAGGTCCCAGAGGAGATGTGTCAGAAGGACATAATGCACCTGATAGATGCTGGGCTCTTCCTGGACTCTCCATATCCCTCCATGCTGAGAGACGGAAGGGATGTGGATGTCATTGTGTCCTTTGATTTCAGTGAAGATCCATTTCAGGTACAAAAAAAAATTAAATGAAATCTTGCATTGTCCCATGTGTGAGGGAATTCAGTGCAATTATCTTAAAAGATGGCTCTGGCACATTTCAGCTTGGATTTTGTTGTTACAGGGCTTCATGTACTTTCAATTGGTACAAAAATAACTCCGTTAAGAGATGAGCAGACTAGCCTGCTAATATCGTAAGCACATGCAAAATGTATCCCCACTGGCAGATTCTATCTATCAAAATAAAAGCTCAAATTTGCCTGAAACACTATGTTCTCTTTTGATCCAACTGCTCCATGTCAACACTAGGCAACTAGGCATGTATTAGAAATTTCCCTGACAGCACTCGTGCAGTGCACATAAGAACGCAAAGCCCTGATAGGGCATAGCTCATGTAGCCAAGGCTCGGAGACAGCCTGGGTCAAGGCGGACAGCTCTATGACTCTGGATCTCTGATCTGAAGTAAAGACCTTGGGCTGATAAAAAGAATTTGGTGTAGGACCACCTTGGAGTCTCCCACCACAAATTGTATTCAGACATGGCTGACTGACAGAGCTGTAAGGTCACCAACACCTTTAACTGAGGCCAGAGCCACCAGAGGAGTGGTCTTAAAGGGTAGGTTTGTTTTTTTTTTTACACTTAAAGCCTGGTTTTCTGATGAAATACAGTGGTTAAGATTAAAATGTTGATGAATGCCTCTGTTCTGAGAGGTTTCGGTTGTTGTGGTAACATCCCCCACCTACAGAATGGCTGCATACACACTGAAAACACTGACACAAAAATCCAACAGGTTTTTGACCATTTATTCTCAATTGTGGACCTATTTTTTCAAGACCATCACACCCGTGTGAAACTCTGTCTGAGAGTTTGAAGCAGTACAAGCTGATGGAAGTCACACTTTGCGATGATTTTTGTGTCAGCAAATTAATGAACATATCTGACCACTCGGTGAGATTCACGTCTTTAGAAACGAAAGTTTAATGTGTTTTAGGATAGACTGCAGCAGTGCACCTATGCAGCCATTTTGTAAGTGGGGGGTGCATTCATCAAAATTTTAATATTTCATAATGATCAAAAAACAAGGCTATACGTGTAAAAAATGAACTTGTCCTTTAAGTGACAGGAGTTTGAGGCTCACAGATTCCAGCAGCTCAAAAGGCACCTCTGAGAAGGCTTTTAAAACATTGTGAGGTCCCAAGGGGGAACAGAGATAGTAGCCCCCTCAGAGAACCAAGGTTACGTTTTGTACTTCTTTTGATAATGATGGGCTAGTTCTCTCGATTCTGAACAGATTTTTGTAATTTGCCAGCACTCCAGATTTTTGTAATGTGTCAGATCTCCCCTATAAGTAAAAGGACAATATGAACAACTAACATATTGTGCTTATGCATTTAGCTATATAATATAACACAATTTGATAAAAATTGTCTTCCTTTAAATAGACTTACAGGTACACCAGGTGAAATTTTATGTTTTTGTTTTTTTGGTTAATTTTCCAGCCTTGTTGTCACTTCAATGGTTGAATGGCTCATTATGGGGTGAATGAAGGTCTTACGGCACCCTCTATTGATTAATCACATAATTACAGCATATGCAATATGACAACGGCACCCCAGTGTTAAATGAAGCCAAAACAGAATGAAACTGGAATGACGTTTATTACCTTTCCAGTCAATACAACTCATCGCTGGTTCTTATTCTTTGGTTTGCAAACAAGTTTACATGTATTGGTTAGAATGTACAAGGCTGGTGTTAAGTTTTAAAAATATTGGCGACTGTAGGGGGAGCTCTGGAGGTTAAAAAGATGTCAGGTTTGCATGGTATTCCTTTAATAAAGTAAAACAACAAAGAATGCTTTTAAAAGATTTGTGACAGTGATTGTTTTGAAGACCTTTTGTTCACAATTTGTATGTGTTGTTTTCAGACACTATATGAGGCACAGAATATGCAAAAATTACCAAGAAGCCTTTCCCCCAAATAGACAACCTGGTCAATGACATCCCAGAGTCTTTCTATGTTTTTGAGAAGGAGGGCGCGCCAACTGTTATCCACATCCCTCTCTTCAACAAGCATAACTGCCAAGGTGAGCAGAAATCTACTGAGGTCCTAAGTTTAAGGCAACTAGATTTTTTGAAGATGTTTCACCTTTTATTTAAGGCTTCTTCAGTTCTGAGAACTGGTCGTAGAATCTTTAGTGGAATGATACTTGGTGCAGCTCCATCAGTTGGACCATCGGTTTTGCCAAAAAGACTATAATTTAAAAAAAAAAACAACAAAAAAAACTACTTTTTATTGTGTTGATGATAGTGGAAGTAATAATGCCTAGCGTACCCAACGGCGATTGAAGCAAGCATTTTTTTAAAAAGTTAATGTCCAACAGGAAAAGTCTGCCTTCCGCATTTTAGGAACCAGATTTTAATGATTTAAGAATTTAACAGAAACCACAAATATACAAAACAGTAAAGCTAAAGCCCTAAAGCTTTCATTTCTCTGCCTTGGAGAAGAGACTAAATGTCCTCAATCTTCATTAAGTCCTTTTGCCACTCCTATCTTTCTTTCCTGTCTTTTCTTTTTTTTCTGCCTTTTCGTCTTCCACATTTGACCTACTGAATAGTGTCAAAGTAGGATGTAAAATGACTTCTCAATATTTTCAAAAATCGATCAGTAGCGTTTTAGATCCAAACCCTTCATATGTCCTTCAGCAATCCTCTGATTTATTTTTCATTGTTAGAACTGTTTATCATTACATTGCTAACATTCCATCTGGTCACTGATTGGTCAGCCTTCCAAGTTCCTGGGCAAAATGTTAGAGCAATGATCAGTGCAAGATTATGTATTTTTCTCCTTAAGAGCTACACAGTGTTCTGTTCTCTTTTAAGTTTTAGCCTGTTTGTCAGGACATCCTCAGTTGAGTTTAGTCTGGATACCTCCCTGTAATCAGCCACTTCTCTGAGCCAGAATTAATGGATGTAGATCAAAATGCCTCTGCATGCTACCAAACTAATGATTCAGATGATACTTGCAGAGACAAGACAGACAGGAGGGGTCATAACTTGAAACAAAATACACATCATGCCCACCTCCATTGCTTCAGGAGTAAAAGCCCAAATTTTGTTATTAGTTAGCCCATATTTTGTTATTTCTGCTTTGTCACTCATCTTTTACAACTTTATTCTCCTCATGTCAACCCAACAGACATTACAAAGGAGCAAGCAGAATATGCCACCTTTAAGTTGCCATACAGGGATGAAAAGAAGATTAACCACCTGGCAAATCTATCTGCAGCAAATATGGACTGTAAAAACAGTAAACACCTACTGGATGTGATTGGAAAAGCAGCTAAGCGATGCAAAGCCAAGTAGTGGCTGTTGCTATGCAGTGATACTTAAAGATGTTTTAAGACACATTTACATACACACACACAGAGATTGAGAGAGAGAGAGAGAGAGAGAGAGAGAGAGGGAGAGAGAGAGAGAGGGAGAGGGCCTCATTAATATAGCCTACTGGCCTTTTGACAATGAATTTCAAGCAAAAAGTCTTTTTAAATGTTTAAAAGATTAGGCAATTGCTAAAAATGTTGAATGCATTTGAAATATTGATAAAGACTTTTAAAGAGTTGCTTTTCTTTCTTTTCCTTGTGTGTTGAGTTGAGTGTGTTGACGCATACACACACATAACACAGACACATAGGCCTCCACACCTCAACTTCCAGAGCCTATATATAATCCATCCAGTTCGCACATCTACCATATAGCCATACATGTGTCAGACTGTACCACCAGACATGGCGGCTGTCCCTCCTATATGTGGCCAGCTGGTTCAGCCCAGGATGATGAAGCAGATTCTCCGTTAGTTATCTCCAGTCCAGACTGCAGCTCAATGCCAGCTAGGGTGCTTGGTAATAAAGTAGGGCTGTGCAACTGATAAATGATCAAATCCTATGTTCAGAGCCATGAATCGTTGTAATCCATTGTCATCACAGTCTAATGTCACCCATCCACAGTCACCCATCTCAAACAACAAAAACAATTGCAGAAACTTGGAATAATATCTGATCAAATCACAATTCACAAATCACAGATCACAATTTCAAATAGTTGTAGAGAATCTCAGTCAATAAAGCTGTATGTGTTTATGAAAGCAGTCAGTGTTGTGGAATCGAAAAAGATGAGACGCCTACGTTTTACAACTGGCAGAATACTTTGGGCTTTTATGGAAGCATGATAGTAGAGAAGGGCAATTTTGGATATAATGTGAATGAAATTATAGTTACTGTATTATGAGGGACATCAATCTTTCAGAAAGAAAAAAAAGAAATAAAAAACATATGCCTCCATTTTTTTCTCTAATCTAATCATAATCTCTCCTGATCATTAAAATGCCTTCAGACTGTGGGCTCTATTTTCACGATCATATGCGCATTGTCTAAAGTCTGCCGCGCAAGTTGCTTGCTCTAGACAATGTGATTTTTTGCCTGAAAAAATGAACGATGCGCTGGCACAGAATAGTAATGACACCATGCGCATGTCGCGAATGCACAGTGCGCCGCGGCATGATAGGGCCCTGTGTGTGCATTCTACACTGAAGTTAGCTGAGATAACCATGACAGAAGCTTGATCTTTTTGTCAGTATACCATTCTTCTATTTATCTGAACATCGATATGGATTGGTATTGGGTCAGTTGAAGCATTGGTATTGGCAATGTATTGGATCAATCCAATCCAAATGTGACCTTTTGGATAAGCCAATCATGACTGAGTTTTTGTGCCTTGACAGGCCTTCCAAATACTATATTCCCATGGAGGTTTCTTTAGAGACTTGAAGTTCAATTGATGGTGTTTTCTTTTTAAAAATACTTTTTTCTTAACAAATGTTAATTATTTTTACTTCAATTTGTTTTACCTATGTAAGATGTAGCTGACTGCGCAAAAGGTGAACCTCTTATTAGTTCTTGATCCAGATGGTTGGTCAGTACCATCTGAGGGCCGTAAGGCACATAGTGATTTTTGGAATGGTATACCACCCTAGAGCTAGAAAATAAATGATAGCATTGCATTGGTGTTAGCTTTGTCTGTGTTATAACCCTCATTATGCCCATTGTAAGTCTATGGAGTGATATATTATGGGTGAATAGGGTGCAAGTGTTAACTAATAGATATCCCCTCAGAACTTCCCCAGCTGATAATTTACATTTCTTATCAGCATAGAGGTCATGTACATGGTCTAAAATTAACAAAAGGTAGCAAGATCAGTAGCACAGAAAGAAAACTCTTGGTGAAGAAACAGGTCCAGTATGAGCGTGCAGATTAGTGAATATGCAACAGGGGGCTAAATGTAAGTTATTAAGTTACAATTAGGCCTATGTTAAGTTGTGGGAGAACCTGCTTGAAGCACACTCTGCATTAATTTTGTTTCTGAAAAATGAGATGAGATGATATGTTTTTTATTACTTTACTTTATTAATATTTTTAAACACACATCATGGCCCCTCATTATTCTGACTTTTTCTATTAATCTTGAAACTAGTCATGATCTTTATCTCCCTCTCTATTCTTTTCCTGTCCTGCAAAATAATACATGTATGTATTACTATGTGTTAGTCTCTCTGTTGCTGTGGTTTTATGCGTCCTGCATGACTACTCAGCTTCATCAGACAAGAGGTTGACCTCCCGGGCTCTACCTCAGAGGGTGTCTCTAGAGGTCCTATAGGCCTCTGACAGAGCTATGGATGACAGAAGTGGAGAACATTCAACAAAGAGCACCAGTCAAACCCAGCCCTGAGGTCATGAGGACACCGCCTTGAGGAAGGGGTGTGTGGCCAATGTAGGGTCATACATCATCGATACATCACCTTAATTTTACTGGTGTAAAGGGTGTAAAGGGTTAAGCATGAGATCAGTGTTTCATTTCTGCATTCACACATTTTGTGCTGTCGCTTGTCAGTGGTGGATGTCTGCTTGAGACAGTGGGTGAGTAGGCTATTCAATATTTGTCTAGGCCTATATGTATAGAAGTCCTGTAGAAGTAGCAGGCCTACAGTTCTTTCAGGTTTTTGAGGTTTTAATATTTTAAGATTGACCGGAATACCTGTAATACTCTGCACAGAGTTTCAACTTTCTGCCACTGCTTCGAGATGCCTTTTTAAGTTCAAAGACAACAAAGAACAAATTATTGACAGACATACTGCAAGGCAAACAAATGACTTTTTAAATCTTTCTTTTCTTTTAAATGAAAGATGAGTTCAGATGCAAAACCCTTCAAGTCCATTTGCGATGAATTTACAGAAATATATTTATATAATTTTGATAAATTTTGCCATTAGTCTAATTCCAACTGGATTGTTTTGGTTTGATTTATTTTTAACTTGATAATAACATTCAGATTGCAGTTTGATAGAGCTTACTTGGAAATTTTAATAAAAACTACTTAATTTTGCATATTTCTGAATACATAGAAGGTTTTGTATCTGAAAATTGCTGTAAAAAAGGAAACAAGATTTTCTGGTCAGTCAATTAAGCCAATCAGATTTAAGGCCCTTTAATGTCATTATTTTTTTGATATGTTTATGATCTTCAATTGTTTTACACATTAGTGCTTTCACTCTATTTAGTGCTGTCACACATAGTAGACTAGGCCTACTTGCCTTAAATTTTGCATATAAACATCACCAATGAAAGAGTGTTTGCTGTTTCAGGAAAAATAAGAAATGTATCACAAAGGCATATGCATGTTGGTGGCATTTTTCCTGCAAAGATTCCCAGGTACAGTGAAAAAAAACACATTATTTTATGACTTTATTGAAAAAAACTCAACACAAGTTTGTGCTAGTGATTAATGAATGAATAATGATTTTGTCAGCATCAATGTGTTTCAGATGTGCAAAGTGCATGAACACTGTCGTATTCCCGAACTAGTGTCTGTGGTGTCAAAGTTTCATCAATTACCCTACCTTGCAGATATGAATATGCTGTGATTGGTGACTATGTCAAAGGAGAGCGGTACGAAGAGAAGAAGGGAAGAGTCAGAGAACACAGTGACTCTAAATATCCTGACTGTAGTTTGAAAATAGACAGCCTTTCAGCTGATGATGTTGGTGTTTTGATAGCTTTCGGTTTTACACACCCCTCGCTTATATTGGTTAACGGGCAGGTCTGGAATTGCTCTTTCAATTACAGGTAGGTTAACAGATATCTCATTAAAAAAAATATTACAATTAAGCAGTTGCGCCAATTAATTTCATGAGAGATAATATCTTAATGATCTCCTCTCTTCTCCTCTCAGAGCTGCGGGTAAGGGAGGTGGCTGTAGGAAAATATAATCTGATTAAATTGACATGCAGCACCTCCTGCAATTTGGAATCTCACCTGCAGTATGTTTGGCACAGGATCTCTACGAGACTCTACGAGACTCTACAGACTCTACGAGACACCACAGCTCCCTTGCTACTGGACTCAACCAAATCATCCGAGAGAAGAAGCTACTCCTGTGCTGTGAGAGGCCATGAGGATCAACACTCCCCTGCAGTGTGTGAGTAGACTCTAGATGAAACTCAAGAACAACACTGGATCTTATTCACCAATATCCCAAGATCACCCTTTCTTAAAGTTGTTCTTAGTCCTTTTAAAGGCACACCTTTAACAACATGCAACATTTCATGCTGTTTTTAGGGTTATTTGCCAGCTTCATAGTCACTTCATTGGTTAAATGGTTCATTACAGGGTGAATGAAGGCTCTCTCAACCTCCCCTGGTGCTGCTAGGCGCAGTTACAAGCACTTGCAGTTTGAAAACGCAAGCCGGTGTTAAACGAAACAGAAACTGAAACTGTGTCAGTTAACTCTTCAAAAATAATCAAAATAATGGCAAAAATAATTGCTGGTTCCGACTCTTTGGTTTGCAAACAAATCCACATGGATTAATGAAAAAGTCAACAGTGAGGATGCAGGCAACTACTCCTGTGCTGTTAGAAGACATTAGAGTCTCTCCTCATCTGTCTCTCTCAATGTTCATTGTAAGTTACTGCATCTGCCTATTAAATGAGTGAAAGAATAAGACTAAAGGGGGCATTGTGTGAATGGGCAATTGTACCATGCTCTGATGGACAATAGAATATATATATACAACATTAATTTATCAAAAATAAGCTCAAGCGCAATTTTACAAGCCCAAATAAAACCTTTTATTTTGGCTGGGTATGGAAATAGTCATTTTGGCTAAATGGTGCCCTCTTTCGCAACCACAGTTGAACTACAATTGCTTTGTTCTATTTGACACCACCCATTTTTTGTGTCTATTTCAAACTTTTCATATGAAGGAGGTATAGTGGGGATTTTGTTTTAGTGGGGGTATGGCTTGTTGCAATGAATTAATGCCTAATATTAACATTTTGCTACACCCCTTGGCACAACCATGCCTCAGGTTCATGATAGCTCTTTGCACAGGCTCTCTTAATCAAAGCGAAGGTAAAAATGGTTTTCCATTCCATGTCTCCTTTAATAGACCTTACTGAAATGCTGGTTATAGTGAAAAGTCTAACAAAACACTTTTTTATTTTTAAATTTATTTCTCAAAATAAATTTTGCATGTGATTTTAACAGACAAGCCAAAAAGTGTCTCAGTGTTTATCAGTCCTGCTGAAACAGAAAATGAATCTTCAGTGGCTCTGACCTGCAGCAGATGGAGCTTGTACAGGCTCATAGTGCAAAGCGGATTTAATTGTGTTCCGGTGTTCCGATGGACAAGCCAGAGCCAGAGGTATGACAATGTTTCAATGTTTTGGTCACAGTAAGGCTACAAAGGAATTGTACATGTCAAGTTGTAGAATTGGCTTTTTGAATAATTTTAGGTCGTTCAGTCATTTTCTTTCATTGCGAAATAATAAGTCTCCCTTTTGCACCGACCTTTTCAGCACAATTTATTCAGAGTAGGCCTACGAAATTATGGCCGTAACCAGGTAAGAAGTCACCGGTAATTTTTTAGAGCTAAAAATAATATTTGAGGCGAAATACAGTCGTATTTTAAGAAAAGCACATGATAGTTGTCAGTGTATGTATGGTGTGTGCAAGAGTTTGGAGCGGGGGCGCGAGAACAACTCTGGAATTCACTCAGATTACGCGCATTGGGAGCCGCATTCAAGCCGGTGAATTTACGTAAACGGCAGACCAAACGGTGAGAAGGAGTGCATGTGCGAGAAATGTTTAAAAGTGCAACATTGTAGCTTAGTTTGGAGTAAAGACATGGAAAATATTCTTTGTCATAGGCTTTATGTGTGCAGCCACCAATTTAAATTTAGCATTACAATTGCCCGTTTTGAATTTTTGAGCAGAGCATTATCATACCTAACCACGAAACATTGTCCATTGTCAATCCAGAATGCAAGTTCTGTGTTCAGGGCAGACAAATCTTACTGCGCTTCATGCGCACATTATACCTATCCAAAAGGACCTTGGAGGGAGGGCCCTGTTTGGTTTCCTGCAGGGGGCACCCCTGCATTTGCTTTGCACCACTGGTAGCAGCTGTTCACTTATGTTTGGTCTGACCAATCGCATCGCTTTGTCCTTGTGGACAGTCGCTGGGCGCGCTTAGCGTGATGCAGACAGGGTTGTAATGGTAGCCTATATATCTAAATGGTGCTAGCGGTAGCTTGTCAGGTTACCCTACCATTGCATGTAGGGGCGGTTTGAAAGACCACCGCTGATTCTGCCCCTTGAATTGAACCCAGTCTATCGGTCATAGCCAGACTACACATTTTCATGTTATAGTCTGGCTTGTTAGGCAAGACTCCTATGCCAACGGAATAGTAATAAGAAAATGTACAGTCCAACCAATACCTGGGCATGACTCTGGACACCAGGGCTGCCACAATAACCCTGACTTCAGAGTGGAGGGAGGCCATAACGCCCTGCCGCAGTGGCCACTCCACTTAAATGACACTTCTGTCTGTGACAGAAGCCTTAAAAGAGACCAGAGCGGCAGGTAAATTCTCAGTACTCATCTTGTTGTACACCACCTCACCACTGGGGTACCTCAAGGCTCTGTGCTGGGACCCCTTCTCTTTGCCAAGTATACCACCTGACTGGGTCCAATCCACTCCCATGGCTTCTCCTATCACTACTATGTAAATGATACTATCTATCTGTTCTTCCCTCCTGGTGACTCCATGGTGTCAACACATATCTGCATGGATGAAAAAACCTCCAACTAAACCTCTTCAAAACTGAACTGCTGGTCCCCTCAGCCAAGCAAACCATACATCACATCGGCATTAGATAGACCCCCTATCTGTTGTTCCCACCAAGGTTGCAAGAAACCTGGGTGTCATGATTGATGACCAGCTGACCTTTGCAGATCACGTTGTCTCTGAAGCCTCCTCGAGCCATTTTTCTGTATTCGACATAAGGAAGATCAGACCATACCTAACCCAACATGACACCCAGCTCCTTGTACAGACCCTGGTTATCTTTCGCCTTGACTATTGCAATGCCCTCCTATCAGTTCTTTCAGCCTGTGCTGTGAGACTGCTACAGATGATCCAGAGTGCAGCTGCATGTCTGGTTTTCAACCAGCCAAAAAGACCACGTCCCATCTCTTTTCATTGAACTCCACTGGCTACCCTTAGCTGCTCACGTCAAATTCAAGGCACTGATGTTGGCCTACAGGGTGACTGATGGATCTGCTTCCATCTACCTTAATACTCTCTTAAAGCCCTGTTACCCTCAGACAACCTTGCTCCTCCAAGGAACGTTATCTCGCAAAGCCAACACCTCAAACAGGTCAATCCAGACTCTTCTTATGTGTTGTTCCATGCTGGTAGAATGACCTTCCAAGTACTACCAGAGCAACACATACCCTCTCCACCTTCAAGAAATTCTTTAAGACTCAGCTTTTTCAAGAATATTTCCTGGCTTAAAATTTCTTAATACTAGGAATGCACTTGCAATGCACCTCCCACTTTCTCTCCATATTGCACTTTTTTATTACACTACTGCACTTCCATCTCAAAATACTACAAATATCATGTTAGCAATATGCATTCTTAGTTCTTTTTCATTGTGCTGTAGCTTGTAGCTCGAATGCCAAATTCTCTTTTTGTGCAAAAGGCTGTGTTGTAATAGTGTAAAAAGAAATGTTATATACAAAAAAACAGCAGCAACTTCAGTCTAGAGTTTTTCAAAAACTATGCGTGCAAGAGCGTAATTGCACGATAGAAGTGTGGTAGTAGTGCAAAATATGTACACAAAAACAAAAGCAGCAGCAAACTCAGAGCCCAGAGTTTTGGGGGGGTCAGAGAGGAAGGGATGGGAGAGAGGGGGGAGAATTCAGTTTCCTGACAGCCTGGTGGATAAAGCTGTTTGTTAGTCTGGTGGAGTGGGCATGGAGGCTCCTCTATCTCCACCCAGAGGGCAGAAGGCTAAAGAGATTGTCATCATGGTTGCTGTTCGGGTGAGGTGGGTTTTGTATGTGTCTTGCAGAGAGGGGAGTGGGGTTCCAATGACCTTTTCAGTTGTGTTCAGTTGTGCTGCAGAGTTTTCCTGTTGTAGTCCGTGCAGCTCCCACCCTACACAGTGATGCAGCTGGTGAAGATGCTCTCAATGGCGTCCCTGTAGAAAGTGCCCATGGTTAAGGAGGTTCTTGCTCGCTTGACTTTGAGGAGGAAGTAGAGGCACTGCTGTGTTTTCTTTGCCAGTTACATAGGGAGTAATAGGGACAGCGTATGCATTAGCATGCTAACCTCCTCAGACTTCACAAACACAAAATCAGCATTGTTTGCTATAAGTTCAGTACACAGTTCAAATATAATTCTGATTTCAACTACAGAATTAAATGTACATGAAAGTCATCTTATTACTCACATATAATGCACCACTGGACTAGATCCCCCTTCACTAGATACCTGCCCATAGCTAATGTTGGCCGATATTGCAGTAAAGGATCAAGAGCTCTGTTTCACTAGTGGACAGGATACAAGTACTTTAATTCAGCTTACATAGAAATGATGCACACAATGACACACTTGTGCCCATTTACCACAGCAGATGTAAATAAACTTATAAAATAGAAGTGTTTGTAAAACAAGCAGTTGCAGCCTGGTAATGCATTGACTCAATGTTACAGTGCAGAAAATATACCTTACACAAAGCGATCTACGATATTTATAAACTTTATTTTATTAAGGTACCACTCATTTGTCCTCACGTTGAGCTCTTAGGTATCGCACACTTGCTCACTTGTCCTTTAGTTTTGTTTACCTCTCTGTGTCAGTTAAAGCTCCTGTTAGCACTCGCCTAATTACTTGAACTCAATTATTATGTTTTTTTTATTGTTGTTCTTTCATTTTGAAGTATGGCTACAAAACCATAACCACCAAGCCATGGTGTGTAGGAGAAACTTCAAATGGGTGTGTAATGGCAAAGGTTACTCTTTCAGTGGGATTTTGAATTTTAGGCAATGACAGAGTAATTGTTTTCTCTCGTATGACAGAGCAAAGTAAATTAAAATTTGTTAATCTGTTACTAGTGGCTGTGCCTTTGATGACTTGTTTGTGTGTCACTGTTGACACAGCAGTGGCTTGCCAAATTGAATAAAGAAAAAAACAAACAAACTCCTGTATATCAAAATGAATTAAATAGGCTACAGCAGTAAATAGCAAATACCGTGGGAGTCCTCCCCAAGGCGAAGAGTATTCATGTACCAACACGTATCAGACTGTGTTGTGCTTGAGGCAAGAGAGAGAGAGACCCAAGGAAACATGTTGCATCATATTTACCCTGAGGACAGATCAGTTGTGTTTTTCATTATATCAGCATTGAACTTTGGATGTTTTGGCCTTCCCTCTCGTGTATATTGGACGAGAGACTAACAGAATTAACCATCTGAATTTCAAATGGCAATGGTACAGGTTTCTATTTCAGTGTGTTTTTGATAGTGAAGTCAATAGTGAAGTAGTTGTTTCCTCTCATATGTTTGAAAAGATATTGTTGTCGGCCATAGATGTTGATGAATTACTCAGCTGCAGTTGTCATGTCTCTGTTAAGCAGCGGCAGTTTTTACAATGTGGCCTTCATGAAACAAGTTTATTGAAATTGAGACTGAATAAATATGGCACTTCATAACACTTAAACTTTATCTATAAAACATTATAAATGTGTTCATAAAGCGTTATGAAGTGGTTTAAATGTCTTACAATGGTTGATATAGGTTTAACCGTTCAGAAATAGTTATGATGACAGTGTAAAGTGTTATAAAGCATTATACCCTAGGTAGGGTTTATGTTTATTTTATTATAACACCTTTTAACTGCAGTCATAACTATTTTCAAACGGTAATACCGACCATTGTAAATCATTGTAAGGTATTATAAATAGTTTGTAACCCTTTATAAGTCTGTTTATAATGCTTTATGGATACAGACTTTAAGTAAAGTGTTATAATTCAACATAAATACATATCCCAGTGCCTATTGTATTGTCAGTCTCCAGTAGTGCTTGTGCTTTGGGCAGAAGAGAGAGAGAGGATACAAGGAAAGCTGTTGTATCACTGCATTACATTACAACTCCTGAGAACAGATCAATCATCATTTTTCATTCTGTCTGCCACTGAATAATGGGTGTTTTTTCCTTCCTTCTGTAATGTGGGAGTGCAGTTGAGACTCACTTCATTTGTAAATATTGTAGGTGCTGGAAATAGCTGTCACTTTGTTTTGGCTTCTTGCTACCCACCGAAGGTATAATTAGCAACTTGCTAGTTCACAGTGCAAGCTTTGAAAATAATCTCAGATGTTGTTTTGGATACAGTGGAAAGATTTCCCGATTGAACTGTGCCTATATTTCTATAAAGCTTTGAAATCAGCACTTTGTCAGCAGGCATTAGTTTGTAGGCAGGTATGTGAGAAGTTCACAAGCTAACAGAACAAGAAAAGATTGTAATTTGCTTGTAAATAAATAACATGAATTTGTTGCCTATTGAGAAATGCTATCTGTCTCTATTAGCAACATACATAGACAAAGTCAAACAACTTTTTTAACCATTGTATCGGTAGGTGAGTAGACTAGTGCCACTCCAACCAGTGTCTGGTGGTGTGTGTTGGTGTACAAGGTACACGGACACATGTTGGAGAACTGTGAAAGGTAAACCTCTCTGTGAATACAACTGTTTGTGTAATTGCAGAGTAGGATGAGTATAAATTAAGCTTAAGGTTGATAGAGGAGTCAAAGGAAGCTGTCTATGTAAACGCTTGTCTGACAACCATAAATTGACAACCGGTTCCTCACAAATCCTGTGGTGCGATTTTATATGCAACACTGGGAGGGGTTTTATCTGACTCAAACTGGTTGATCGTAATTGTCAGACTGTGACTGCATGTAGGCTACCTTGCAGAAGTATGCACTTCATACAGCCAGCAGTCATCAAATTCCACATGCTACACACATACAGATGACAAGACAAGTCAGTGAACATACTCATGCACTCAGCACTATTTGTAATTAAAAGATACAAACTAAATTCAATCCATACCTATAACTTACAACTGTATAATGATCAAATGTGTGTTT
This sequence comes from Tenualosa ilisha, assembly GCA_015244755.2. Lineage (NCBI taxonomy): Eukaryota > Metazoa > Chordata > Actinopteri > Clupeiformes > Clupeidae > Tenualosa > Tenualosa ilisha. The sequence goes on along the minus strand of PYXC01001445.1, from coordinate 608,598 downwards.
TGTGTGAATGAATAAATGTGCTGATATATGTTCATGTATAAATTCTTTTACCTATCTCTCTGTGTGTGTCTGTACCTTTGTGTGTGTGCATGTGTGCGTGTATGAACATTCTTTTCTTGCAGCTCAGGTTACCAAGGTTGGGAAATCATTTTACCAATTGTTGGCAATAGGCATTTACAGACAAAGCTTTAAATACACAGTGCTGTTTACAAACACTTAACTCAAATTCTGTATCTATAAAATATAAACATGCTCATTAAGGGTTATGAAGTAGTCATAATGCCTTACAATTACTGACATAAGTGGATGTAACCATTAAAATATGGTTGAGGGCTGGGCTTATATGTTACAACATCATAAAATTTGGTCATGACTATTTTTAATGGTTACATTAACTTGTGCCAATCATTATAATGCATTATAAATACTTTATAACACTTTATTAATGTATTTATTATTCATTATGGATAAGGACTTAAGTTAAAATGTTGCCTACCTTTGCTATGCCTAAACAAACTATTCAGCCCTATATGCACTGTTCCTCTTTTAGCTATATGAAGCTAGAATAATTTGCTAGACCCTTACCAGGGTTTAAGGAGCTGTTATCCAAATCTCAGGACAAGCTCATGTCCGCAGACATACACACACACAAATAGACACACACACAACTCTTTTGGCTACATTGGTGCAGAATTTCTTCCGTTCCTCCCTCTACTGCGCTTCAATGAGGCTGTGATGAATCAGCTCTTCCTCCAGTGACTTGACTACCAGTTGTCAATCTGTTGATTGAGTCAGTTACTGAAAGACTCCTGCACCACCCGGTCCTCGCCACACTTCACCCCACCCCATGTTGACAATTTTCTCATTGTTCGGCTACTTATCAACCAAGAGGTTATTATAGCCTATCTGCCACTGAGAGCTTTCTCAGAGAGCTTTCCCATTATCACATCTCAACTGTTCCTCACCATCGCTTCTCTGAGTAAAACAAGCAAGCAGAGCTGGTAGGTAGCCATTGATGTCTGTGAAGCTAGCACTCTGAAATGTCAGTTGATGATAAGAATGTAACACTCGCTTTGTTTCATGTGGAATTATGTGTTATGGTTTACATAGGTGTGTGTATTAGCTTTACTTTGCCTATGCACAGAACTACGTATAAAACTATGTAGAGTTCACCAGACTGTGAAAAAAATCACCATCAGTCAGAGCAGCAAGGTAAATTTCATTACTGTATTATTAATTGAAGTTGTGGCTGGGATGTGTCATAAGGGACTTGTCATTGTCCAATTAATTTGGGAGTCTATAATATACTCTAAATCAACAAAGCATTATCACATTTTTAATTACCTTCCCAAACATAAGCCGCAGTCAGTGTTTTATGTAAAGGTCAGTGTTTTCTGTAAAGGTCAGTGTTTTATATAAAGGTCAGTGTTTTATGTAAACTAAAAAAAGAATCATGCTTCAAAGCATACTTTTCATGCGTTGATAGTGTGATGTATGTTTTAGTTCAGGTTCTGCACAACTCTGAGTTGCTGGTGACAAGGACAATCCATCTCCGATCGTTCTTAAAGACGGTGCCTTTTCACTCTTGCCTGTGTTGCCTGGTCTCTGATCATTTTTATGACACATGTATTAACCTCACCCATATATTAAGCTCAGCTTACTAAACATTGCCTATTGAATCAGAATGAGATCATGATTTCAAGACAAAGAGTGATGGAAAGAAATCCATGTATAGCACTCACCCATTTATTGACCTCACAGATAATGATATTTTGCAAATTCAATTTATCAACCTCAGTTAATAATCAGGAAATTCAGTATAAAGGTTTATGAAGTATCCATAATGGCTTATAATTACTGACATAAATGATGTAACTATTTAAAAGCATTGTGAAGTGTTACAAAGTGTGGTACTTCATTGTGAGATCACAATTTCATGTGTGGCACTTTATTGTGAGATCACAATTTCATGTAAATTTGTTTATGCTGACTGTTTAAACATCAAAGGCCAGTTTCAGTGCTGGATATTACGCTGATTGCGTCGCTGTGCAGCCTTTTCCATCTCTTGGAGGATCTTCTGTTTGTTCATCTTCACGTTTTCTGCAGCCAGATCTACCAGGTGATCGACCTTTGCCCTCTCTCTGAAGGGCTTCTGGAAGGTTGTGTATTCCTTTCTTTCCACTTTAATCTGTGCTTCACCTGTAGGTTGAGATGGGTAGAGAATAAAGCAATCATGTAATATGTGGCTCACTGTGGCAAAGAACCAGTATTTCAGTTTAATGTTTTGACAATTACGTTGTTGAAGCATTATGTGTATTTTTTAAAGAGCATGTGGATGTTTGAAAGAACCTTGTGACTTGCTAGTGATTTTGGATTATTTTGTACACTTAGATAACCGTGAGGTACAAAAAGTGTTAAAAAAAAAACTTTTACTCACTTTTACAGTTATCCATGTTAAAGAGTGGAATGTGAATGACAGTTGGTCTGCCTTTTTCTTCAAAAACATAGCAGGACTTTGGGCAATCAGAATCCAGTTGTGTGAAGTCCACTTTGGGGAAAAGATGGTGAGTGAAGTCTGCGTACTTACTGGCCACCCTCAGTGTCTGAAAATGAGGCATCACATCACAGTGGTGAATTCTATAGCAGTTCTAATCAAATCACGATTAACATTTTTTGTTGTCGCTACATGTATTTCATAATACCACAGATTCCCAACACTGAATGTCTCAAAATAAAACGATTACAATTAGACTGAAATGCTGTAATGAAATGGGACAGCTGGGTGCGTTCACCTCAAAGGGGTCTCCATCACTGAAATCAAAGGACATGATGAGATCTATGTCCCTGGCAGGTCTCAGGACTGAGGGATAGGGTGAGTTCAGGTAGAGTCCTGCATCGATCAGATGCATGTCTTCATCCTGGGTCATGCTCTGAGGTATGTGATGATCTGCAACAAAAGACAATCACCACAAAATATCAGGATTAATTTCATGAAGCTAAAAGTTTTTTTTTTTTTTTTTTTTTTTTTCCCACACTTCAAATTTAGAAGTAAAGCAGTCTCACGTTTGAAGTTGTAGAGGAAATTAGAGACCGTTCCAAAATGCCAGCCAGAGAACAATGGAAGAACGTGCTGGAAGAGCCACCACACTAAAAAGAAATTATATTTCATAGAAATTATATTTATGTCAGTCAGTATCTGAAACTATTACATTAGTATTTATTCCATACAGTCCACTGGGTACACCATACCCTACAATCAACACAAATCCCTTCAATCAACAATATAAAAATAACCTGCCTGTAGAACACAGTACACCTCAAAAAGCAAAACAGAATTAATTTCATGCTGAAATCTTTAGGCTTACTTTCCTGTACTAACACAATATTTAAACAAAAAGCTCTTACAGTCGCCAGCTGTGCTAAAAGCTCTCGTTTCAACAAAGTTTAGGCTCCACACATCTGCTGAAACAATCAGCTCCTCAGCAATGGCTTTCACAAGTTCCTTTCTCTCTTGGATGTCCATTCTTCCCCAGCTCTCATCATCTACACCCTTGAGTGAGGGGCTGAATTCCCCATAGTTCTCTGGTTGGTAGCAAAACAATGTTATTCAGGCATTATACAGTGCAGGCTACCCCATACACCCCCCCACCCACACACACACACACACACACACACACACACAACACATACACACACACCACCTATGCTAATATTGTATAGAGCTACAAAACATTGCTATCAGAGCAAGGTAGGATTTATTTTAACGTATGTGCACTGAAAGGTGTTTACAATATCATATTAGCAGGTATATTACATATTTTTATACTGTTCAGTTGTTTAAGATGTGTAAATGGTGAGTAGAACATACTGTATGTGAAACAAATAAAGCAGAACTATACCTCCAAGGAGCGTTTTCAGTCTTTCCAACTCAGAGAGGCTGAGCTCTGTGTCTCCATAATTCTCACTCAAGTCAGCCAAAATGAATACAACATCGGTTTTATCTTCAGGAAAAGGAAAAAAAGAACAAACATATGCATGCATAACTGCCATTTCTTACCACCCCCATAACTTAACTGCTGTATTTTGTTACCCTGTATTCATACATGTGTAATGACAGTAAAGTTGAATTTAATCTAAGATCCTGATCTAATCTAATTTATTCCGACCTGTAACAGACTATATGGTATAAATAAATACACATACTTCAAAACATGTTAAATCTAGGGTATTCTCCAGAATACAAAAGAAGTGAAATATGGAACAGAAAAGCATTTACCTGGATTTGGATTTCGCATTTTTTCTATTTCTGAAAAATCATAAAGAATATATGTAAATTAAAAACAGTTGACAACACACACACACAGAGAGAGAGAGAGAGGTTTTGTTTCTGATGTTGAAATCAAAACATTGCCTAGCATTAACAGTTTATAGTGGAAATTAGGCATGTGGGAAACTGAGTGTTTAAACAGTAGTAGATGCATATTTTTTTCATTTGGAGTGTGACTTGTGTGCCAAAGTCTTTTCTCAAAGTTTAAATTCTCCGTGTAATTTTTAATGTTGGGGGCGGTGGTAGCATAGTGGTTACGGAACCTAGCTAACATGAAAGTAGCCTGAAAAGTTGTGGGTACAAATCCCAGCTGCCGCCATTGTGCCCCTGAACAAGGCACTTAAGTGAAACAATGCTTTGACATATCCTATATGACCATTCTATGCAATAAAACATGGCTTTTTAATAAGCTTTTTTAAACTCCGAATGTAGGCCAACAGTGCATACTGTATGGTGTATGGTGTGGTAGAGAGTGATATTTTTTGCAGAACTGGTGATGTAACATATACCAAGAAAAAATGAGTGGATCCAATTCCAGAGTATATCCCACATATATTGTATTATTTTGGTGAAGCTTCCCATTGCACACCCACAAATCCCTGCAAAGAAACAAGCATAGATCAGGAAAGTCTTCAGAGAAATAGATGGTTAGTTATGCACTGCCTTTTTACAGACTTTTTACAGACAAGAAGCAGTCAATGTCTCTCTCCAAATGTCAGGGTGCTCCTCATACTACCACCTACCAGGTGTGGTGATATTTTTCAAAATTAACTGAAATTTTCACTAGTAGCCTGTGAGGCATTCAATAGTATATGCTGAAAACAGTCCAACTAGCGACAATCAAATTCGCAACAATCCAATTACCAATAGTCCAATTACCAACAATCTAAAACCAAAGTTTGAACCCACTATTATCCTGCAATAGGCTCCCAGACAGCGTTTATTCTATATTACTATTCTATTCTATTACTATTGATTCATGTTTCTATAATTTACTTTGTCATTCATCCTTTGCCTTGGCATCTATTTTTGCAAAGCATATTCAAGGAATGCCTCTCGTTCAGTCAGACTGTTATATAACAAAAGATAACCTTGCACTTGAACCATGTCTATTTGATCCCGTTCCACAGGCTGCACAGGTTTCACCTCTCCTCCCTCAAAGTCCTTCTTCAGCAGTGATGTCTGCACATAAGCACAAGTTTCCAGGAAGCCAACCTCATCTGGACTGAATTCAAACCATAGCTCTGTTTAGAGAAGACAAGTTTTGAGGTTTAAGGGACTGTCAAGGCAGGAGCACAAACTATTACTGATTATGCTGTTACTAAAGGTCATTGATAGATTGTGATTAACATGTGGAAGATGTTCTGTCACAGTAAAACTAAGGTTTATGAGAGACATGGTCATTAACATGAATCAATAAACGAGACATTTTCTGAAGGTGAGATGATGCTGTAACTACATCTGAAGCAAGAGAGATTGACAGACTAACTACTGTCTGATTTTTTTCATGATGATAGCTTTGTAACAGCACCTTTGGTGATTTACCGTATAGTCATAGGCTAAACTAGATGAATGTGAATGTCATTTGCATGTCTTAAGTCTATTGATATTAGTAGGCCTATAGGCAACCATGGACACAAATTTCTTGTGCCAAAGTATAAAACAGATTTTTTTTTTTTATTTGAAACAAAAAAGGTTAATCAAAAATTACAATGAGGAAAGAATTAAAAAGCCTTTAGTTTAAGTTGGCTATAATTATTATTTCATGTCATAATTTGGAGTATTTCTCTTATTACCTCTAAAGCTAACCATTACTCTGCCATTAAAGCTTTATTAAAACTGCTAAATAAATACAAGAAAATCTTCTTTGCTGAGGCTGGATTTGAAGCTCTGCATGCACCCTCCTTAACCACTGGGCTACCATCAATCTGTTTTCAACTTCAGAGGTTAGCATTTTCATCTTGTTTTTGTGGGTTGCTAAATAATCTCTGATCAGTCATTTCTGTACCAATCCCATTAAACTAAATATTGAATGCATTTCCTGAATAAGGAGCTGATGTTGTCAAAAATAATCTTGCAAAGCCTATTCCACAGACAGAAATATGAACGTTTGCAGTGTTTTTTGTGTGCTTGTTATATCGGGTGCAAATAGCCTTTGTTTGTACCTGGGTTGCAAATAATAGACACTCCGCTCTGTTTTTGCAAAGTTCCAATGATTTTCTGTAATGTGCGCTATCTGCTCTGTTGATATGTTTTGAACCAGGAGACAATCCTGCATTTTTTGAAGAACCTATGGCTTGTTAAGGTGCATTTTGCACTTTCTCATGTCAGTTTCCAGTTTCAGATTTTAAAGCAAGACTATGCGGCATCTCTGACACTATTTGAGCTATTCTTTTTTATCAGACAATTTGTTTTGGTACCAACTCCAGATTAATTTGTATGGCATAGCCTGAAGGTGTTATTCTCACCATGCATCCAAGATTATGCACTGTGCAGTTCTGGATGGAGGGGAGGAAACATCACAAACTAAAAGAAATTCTAGTTACAACATGACATTGCTGACTGTTGCCATCTGACACCCATAACAATAAGCATCTTAGCAGTGCCTATGAAGCTCTGGAAAATGTTTGGAAGGTTTTGTGTAGCTTTTAGGTAGCTAGTCCACTAGTTTTACACCAGGAAAACAGTGCAGTGCCTGCTGGAAATATGGGAGGAAGCTGCGTACCAGATTAGTCAGCGTTGAAATAAAAACAACAGGTTAAGGCTTTTAAATTAATCGCATGTGGTTAGCGCATTGATATTGGCAGCACTAAGTGAAACCAATGCTGTTGACATACAGATCTTGTTACTGACTACATGTGTCCTCTCCCATCCATGCATTGACAGTGTCATTGCTTTCACATAAGGATTCAAACACAGTTCTGCCATGCTCTGTCAGATATCAAATATTGTGTCTGTGCATTATAGTATTGTACCTTTTAGTTGTTCTTCATCTAGGCAGCGCTTTTCAATAGCACTGTAGAGTGGGTATGGGTTGTCCCCATCATTGATCAAATGGTTGGTCTCCAGCTAATAGGGAAAATACACAATTTAGGCCTACTGTCTATACCAATATACATTATTTACAAAACATCTGTCATTGTTAACTAGTGTAATGTCTCAGGACCCGACTAAAATATGATTACTTAAAACAAAATGTGTAATCATCATCTGTGTCTGAAGTTACGAAATTAAGCTAAATTCAGAGATAAATGTTTGACAAATGTTTATGTTTTCAGCATTGTTTTTTAACTGGATGAAACAAAAACACTTTGCAGTATTTTTATACTCACAGGCACACCCTTGATTCGGCAAGTCATGGTCCCCCAAACATCAGAGAGGGAGAGATCTCCTTCTGCATCTCTCTGCTTCAGCCACTCGACTGCTTCTGAAAGTGTGGGACCCTTTGGGTCAGACATACTCAACAGAACCATACTTGTTGCCTCCTTTGGATGCTTAGACCACATGGAGTCTTGATACAATGAGGACATGCACCTGTGATCAATAAATATTCAAATCAACAGTGGGCATAATGGTGACGTAGGCCTACCCCAAGGTGAGTTACAGTTTCAGGTCAAAGTCAGAGTGTAATGTTATTGTAGACAATGTTACACTGGTTTTTGATTGTTGATTACTTTCAATTGGCATTATTTGCTGATATTAACTTGAATTTGAATTGAATTTTTAACCAAACGACATCCACCAGTTTAGCATCTAGTTGGATAGTATCACAGAATTCTTTGCTTTTCTATTCTATTCTAATTATTTGTGGTGTGTTTTTCGACACAACAAAAATTGTCAGTAACTGAGAGCATACAGACCATGTGGACCCAGACACTCCAGCCATATAGAGGATGCAGTCCAGGAGTTCTTCCTTCCCCAACTGCTCTATTACACCAAGGAAGCCAGTGTGGGCCCTTTGCCCACCACCAGAACCCAACAGTGCCACTCTCGGAACATTGTTCTGAGGAGGAAGGTGTATCAGAGCGGTATTGAAAGTGTTTTTGAAATTATGTTGAGAATTGCATCAATATTTTAACTGAAATGTTGCATCACTTATAGGCCACAAAAGAAAAGAACAATGTTCTAAATGGTAGTTGCAAAAATATGGTGAATGGGTTCTGCAATTAAAAAAACCCAATTAATCTGTAAGATGAATGCACCATACTGCAAGTTTGCTCACCTTATTACAGAAAAGCCCATGGTTTTTCAAAGTCTCATATATTTTCCCTTGCCTTTGCTTAAATAAACGTGTCTCAGCAGAGTTGAGTTCTTGAGGTCTATTTTTGAAGAAATAAAAGTCATTGTTAATTTCAGCTCTATAAATGTGTGTCATCTCCACATAAATTATAGCATTCACTTTTTTTATTGGGTTATGTATGGTTCACCAGTGTCCAAATGTGTTTTGTTGTATTTGTGTGTTTGTTGTAACATCCTGCATATGGACAGAGGACAAAGTCTGCATGTCCCTGATAAAGTATAATTCTCTCAATTATCAATGGCTCAGTTTTTCAAGTAGTAACTTCATGTTGTCATACCATTTGTTATACCTACGGAGCCCTCATTTAAATTGTGTAAATAGAACAAAGCACTGCAAATTATTACACCGACTATTGATTTAAAATTTGATTTAAAAAATACTAACAATCTCTGGTTTCGCATCTGAGACCTGTCCGTCATGTTTTTCTATAATGTCGAACTGACATTGTTGTTTTGTTTTTGTTTTTTTGTCCTCCTTCTTATCAGAATAGGATTCACTGCATACCCTGACGAATACTAACCCCTTCCCAACAAAGATAAGGCAAACATATTACCTGATCACCACAGACATAACTGCTGGATAACCTTAGAAAAAAATAGAGAAAGCTTAGTCAATACTATTTAAAGCTCATATACATATGTGCTGTGTAGACCTCCACATTCTCATGTACAGCTTACAAATCTGCTGTTCCAAAAGCAAATAGTCCAGGTAAAGATGATAACAGTTAACACAGAGGCAGAGAAACAAATTGCTTGTTTTATCTAATAGTCCCATAGTTCATGTGTTAAGGCTTACACTGAAGCATCTCCTAGATGTGAAGTCAAACACAATAACAGGTACACATAAGTTTTGCTCTACAGTTCACACCCCTGCATTTTGGGGAGAGTTACAATAATAGCTCAAGCTGAAGCTACAAAATACACAAGTAAACACAGTCCTTATTTCTACTAAATAATTCAGCATAATCAAAATCCTATTTAAATACTGAAGAGTATTTTGAACCATTACCTTAATACACCTTAGGTGGATTTTGAAGGTAGACCCACAGTGTCTTACAACTGACTGATATTCTAGTCATGCCTGTAAAACCCATTTTATATCCAAGGACATATTCCCTCCCCCATTTTGAGGCAAACTGGTCGGTTCAGTGTCACAAAGGGCTGGCTTTATGATTTTCTCAGAAGTCATTTTCTTTAAAAGACAAACAATCTTTAATCTATTATAAAGGAACTAATACCGGTACACTTCTGCAGAGTTGTCAAAACAGACCGTGTATTTTTGCCACTCATTCATTGTTCTGTTTTTGGAAGTAAAATCAAATTTCAGAAAGGACACCAGTTGAATTTTTCCTATGACAGATAACCAACAGAAACAGCTCAGCTATTATATAGTTAAAACAATATGAAACTTTTCGATTATTTTTCTACTTCTACGTTATTTGTCTGTTTGTGTGCTGAGTGAAAGCTGAGCCAATGACAGGCAGGCTGAGTCATCTATCTAGCTAGACCAAGTGATGAAGAAAATGTCTGAGGCTGGCCTTTACAAAAATAAGATAACGTAACGCACACAAATGTCTAACACAAATGTAGGGCCAGTACTGACTCTACCCAAGCACACCCATTGATGACATAATGTGGTACCCTATCAGGCCTGCTACCTAACAAGCAAGGACAAAGTCAATTGTCTTTTGGTTTAGTAGTGCAGTGGTTTCACGCACCTGTCTCTCTTCTTCCTTGCCTCTCTAAAACTACTGAATGAACTGTCTTCAAACAGGTTACAGAATTTCTCTCTAAGCACAACCTCTTGATTCCAACCAAAAGTGGTAACTCCACTGATAACGGCACTCCTTTCTGTGAGAGAATTCTTAAAAGACGCCAAAAGCAGCAGGCAAGTCCCCAGTATCCACCGTATCCTATAGAACAAACTGGCAAGCATGGGCATCAAACGCAAAGGGCGATCATTCAATGTGTCATGGCTACGGTAAATGGAATGGAGGGTGAATGGGTGAATGTGGGGCATACATTGGAAAGCACTTTGAGAGCTTGTAGGAGTAGAAAAGCGCTATATAAATGCAGTCCATTTACCAGCCTTTAAGATGTGACATGTCTCAATTAAATGAGAAATCCAGTGTGAATCAGTCATTTGTTGTTCATGGTCACTGAATACTGTCTGTAGAAAAAGGAACTACAACTACTACATGTTAACTGAATGGGGCATAGTGAAATGTACTTGAACTTAGTGAATAAACTTGGTGTACTTGAACTTAGTGAATGAACTTGGTGTTAGCTGCAAGTTCACTATTCTGTCTATGCTGTATCAAATTTTCTCATTCTTTTTCCTACTGACAGCACTTGGTGACCATAAATTATGGCTTCTTTATGGATTGATTCACACAGGATATCTCCTTTAATGCATTAGCTTAGACATTTACTATTTTCTGATAACTTAAATATGATTCGTGTGTGAATTTGAAATTGTTTGTGCTCTTTTTGATGCAGAGAAGCACTATTGTGTCCTGAAATGGTACATATATCTCAGGTGTGTTGGCTGTGGCTGACGGGGGGGAAACTGAGGACTCAAATCCAGACTCAGCATACAGTGCTGGACTGGTTGCACACGCAGAGGGCCAAGTGGCACAACATAAATGGTGGTTACTCATCAGATTGAGACACAGTCTGCAGCTCACCCTTCTTTGAGGACAGAGAAGGGAGAGGCAGGACCTTCTGACTTCACAGGAATTTGAGGAAAGCAGCAAATAGCAAACATTATAAGTGATTGCCCAAACATGGAAACTTGTGCAGCAAGCTGGCTTGAAATTCAAATGAAGCGAGAGAAGACTGTTCTCTTAGATTTTCAGGAATACCTTAGGGGCATATGCAAATATATTTCTCAAGAATTTCATATCAGTGCCCCACTGGCAAGTGTGGAAATGACAGGTGAATCACTCAATCTTAACTGATGTATGTCGGGGTTTATTCAGCCAACCTACATGAGTAATTGAATAGCAGTAATGCAATGATGAAGCTTATGTTAGAGGATGTGGATAATAAGGGTTGATTTGGTAAATTATACCTCAACACCTACAGAATTTTGTGAGTTTTCAAATAAAGAAAGCAGATTGACCAAAAGAGTTTATATAGACTGGGTTGACCAACTTCAAAGAGTTAAGAGGAATGCATGACAACTAAAAAAAAAAGTGATTAGATACATATTAGACTCAACATTTTAAAGACAAAATTCAAGGATATCTTAACATATGATCTTTTTTATATGATCTATTTTAAAACAGTATACTCGTGAATCGTAATCGTGAATCCTGTGCAGCAAAATAACAATGAAAAGGATTTCAGCTTGAAGCTTCCTTGAGAAAGGCTGCAGGCCATATCAAACACCATTATTTAAGTGATTGCCCAATCACGGAAACCGGTGCAGCAAACTTGCTTGAAATTCAAATTAAATTGAAAAACACAGTCACAGCTCTTCCCTCTCTTCCCCACTCAGCACCACCATCACATTTTGTAACAAATTGTGCATAATTACTGTATCATTTAGTATTCTGCTATGCCAATGGCCAGATAGGGTCATAGTGCCTAGGGTCAGCATATAAAGTACACTTTTGTGGTCACTTATCAGAAGCATTTGACACAGTCAACCACCGTATCCTACAGGACAAACTGGCAAGCATTGGTATCAAAGGCAAAGCGCACACCTGTTTTGAATCTCACAGGGCGATCATTCAATGTGTCACGGCTACGGAATGGAGGGTGAATAGGTGAATGTGGGGCATACATTGGAAAGCATTGTAGGAGTAGAAAAGCGCTATATAAATGCAGTCCATTTACCAGCCTTTTAGATGTGACATGTCTCAATTAAAAGAGAAATCCAGTGTGAATCAGTCAATTGTTGTTCATGGTCACTGAATGTCTGTAGAAAAAAGAACTACAAAATTCGAATAATGGCTGAATAATGAATTAATGTTAACTGAATAATGAAATGTACTTGAACTTAGTGAATGATCTTAGTGTTAGCTGCAAGTTTTCTCTGTCCTCACAGAAGGGTGAGGACAGAGTAAACTTGCAGCTAACACTAAGATCATTCACTAAGTTCCAGTACATTTCATTGCCACAGCAACAGGGAGAGGCAGGACCTTCAGGCTTCAAAGGAATTTGAGGAAAGCAGCAAATAGCAAACATTTTTAGTGATTCCCCAAACACTGAAACCTTGTGCAGGAAGCTGGCTTGAAATTGGGCATATGGAAATATATTTCTCAAGAATTTCATGTCAGTGCACCACTAGCAAGACTGGAAATGACAGGTCAATCACTCAATCTTAACTGATGTGTGTTCAGCCAACTTACACGAGTGACTGAACTGTCAGGAGCAGTCTTGGCTCGTTTGGTGCCCTGGGTAAACACCCCCTCTGCCGCAGTGTGAGGAAACGCCCTCCCTCCCCCCACACAATATTTTTTTCTGTCAGAATGCATTCCTACGCAGTCAAGGCGAATAGGAAGAGGCAGTTTTTTTTTGATTGGTAAGATGTATTTCATGAAACTGAGATCCACTTTGTCTTCATGTTCACTAACTTAGCAAAGCAGAACTCATCCTTTCAATTTGTGTTAACACATTTTCATTGGTTTCTCACACCCTTTTTCAAAACATTTGACACAGATTTCATATTAAGTCCCTAAACTCCATTGGATTTCTAGCTTGAACAAATGACAAACATCTGTTCACAGATAAAAACATATTCTTAAGACGTATGAATTACCAGTGTCTGTATAAATCTCCTCAAAAATTCTTCAACCCACAATCATTCATCATGCATATAAGATAATATCTTTGCTTTTCCTGTTTGCAAGGGTGGGTCAAAGAGGTCAAGAGCATAGAAAGTAATGGTGAAACTTAGAACACTTAAAAAAAAAAAAGCAGTATAAAATATCTGGAGCATTCGGTTGTTGACACAAAAAAAAAGACTGACAGACAATAGCTAAATGATACCTCACATAATATTTCATGCTTAGAGACTGTATATGTAAGTGGCCAAATTCAGCAGAGGATTAAAATACTCATTGACACCACTGTACTCTATGTTTTTGTCCATGACTTTTGTCCATTGTGTGGAGGAAGTATGTATCCATTGGTTCATTCTTGATTCATAAATCTTGTATACATGCTTACATCTGGACAGGTGATACATTTTGGTATGTAGTACTGCCTGAGACTAATTTGAATAGGCATATCAAGTGTATAATGTGTGTGTGTGTGTGTGTCCTTGGAATGTGTGGGGAAGAACCAAGTTTTTGTTTCAACTTGTGCAGTATCTTTGTTCTTTTTCACAATTGTGCAATATCTTTCAACAACACAACATCCAGGCGTAACATAACATGTTAGTCAACCTCAGTGATGACATGCTTCTCTGAGAAGGGTGGCACATTGGTTAGAAAAACAAATATGTATTTCACTGGCAAGCTTTTATAGATATAAAAGCTCCACGCCAATGCACCCCAGGCTCAGTGAGTTCCATGGTAGTAAAGGCATAAATACATCAGTTTGAAAGCTAAATGCACTAGTAGATGAACATTCACTGAATTGGCACTATAGATTCCAAGACATCAATCTATAGACAGCAATTTGATATGTGTTCAGGACATCAAATTAATGTTATTTTAATGTTAATTATATTGACCTAAGCTTAACAGAGCAGTGACTGGATGTTGAACCAAAACCTTGTGAGACATGCCATAACTTGACTTCAAGAAATTATAGGTATTTAATATGGAGTCAAAATCTTGGTGAATCTTAAACATCAAATTGACATTGACTAAATCTCTGGACATGAGTTTGATATCAGTTTGATATCAATGATGCTTTGTTCAGGATATCAAATGGATGTCATTTTAATGTAAATTATATTGACCTAAGCTTTATAGAACAGTGACTGGATGTTATACTGAAACCTCTTTACATGCCATAACTTGCGATGGTAAAATCTGCATGAAATTATAGATGTTTAGGTAACACTTTGGATTAGTGTACACATATTCACCACTATATATAAGCCCCATACTAACCAAAGCATATTAAGATCATAATTCATAATTCTAACAATGAATAAACAGTAATTATGAGTTTATATTGGAGAAATTTTTAGTTAGTGGTCTATATATATATATATATATATATATATATACATATGTATATATATGTATAAAGGCAGTGCACGAGTGTGGGCGTTCGTTTGTGCTCGGGTGGCGTCTATGTTCATCCTCGTCCCGTCTTAACAGTTGTTTGGCCTGATTGCATGTGCTTTGCTTTTGGTCTACATTTGCCGTGTTTGGCATCTGTCTGCATGATGGGCACTTTGTGTGTAGCTAGCGGTGGTTGTTGCTTCTTATTGTCTGGCTTTGCACCCTTTTGTGTTTATTTGTTTATTTATTTGCGTGCAATAGGCTTGAGCTGTGTGGCATCGAGGCACGACTTATGTGTTCTTTTTTTCATCACTCTGTCATTTGTTTTTCGGGTAGTTGTTTGCTTGCCTAACTGATTGTTTCTTTATTTCCTTTTTGTTTATTGTTTAGCAGACTAAGGGCTCTATTTTGACGATCACATGCGCATTGTCTAAAGTCAGTCGCGCAAGTTGCTTTGGGGGCGTGCCCGACACAATTTGGTATTTTGACGGCGGGAAAAGCGAACATTGCGCCAGGCGCATGGTTCAAAAAGGTTGGTCTTAAAGTACTTCATTAGTCATGGGTGTGTTTTAGGCGTAACATACAATTAACCAATCAGGATTTGTACTCTCATTCCCTTTAAAAGCCAGCGGCGCATTTTCCATGGTGTGTTGCTATTATAATGGCGAATTTACCCGGAAGACCGGAGCGTTTTTCGATGGAGGAGACCGATCTGCAAGTGTGTGAGATAAAAGCGCGTGAACAGGTTATCT
This sequence comes from Tenualosa ilisha, assembly GCA_015244755.2. Lineage (NCBI taxonomy): Eukaryota > Metazoa > Chordata > Actinopteri > Clupeiformes > Clupeidae > Tenualosa > Tenualosa ilisha. The sequence goes on along the minus strand of PYXC01001445.1, from coordinate 593,032 downwards.
TCAGGGATGGAAAGAATGCCCCCAAACCTCCACGGGTCAAGGAAGTATGGGAGGAAATATCCTCAGTTATGTCCTCCGCCTTTGGCAAAAAAAGAACATCCGAACAGTGCCGAAAGCGGTACAATGATGTTAGAAGACAGGGGAAACAAAAGCTTTCAACAGCAATAATATTGTGATATATGTGATGTACATGAAAAACTTTTGTATAAACTCTGCTGCGCGCTCCTGCTGATGAGAGAAGCATGGTGTTCGCGCATTGTGCACGCTTTCATATCCCAAAGCGCTGTGCGCCCCTAAAATAGCTTTTCAGCAATGCGCAACTGACGACAGACCAGGGTTTTGTTGATCACTGGCGGATTTCATTTTTGCGTCCTTATAATAGCATCTGGCACGCTTTGCGCCAGACCACACCTCTTCTTTTCGCTGACACACCCATGACGGCGCAGTGTCATCTGCTATCTAGACAACGTGATTTTTTGCCGGAAAAAATGAACGATGCGCTGGCACAGAATAGCAATGACACCATGCGCATGTCGCGAATGCACAGTGCGCCGCGGTATGATAGGGCCCTAGGTCTGCTCTGAAGTGGGCGTGGGTAATTGCACTGGTGGTCATCTGTGTTTGCCTGCTGTGGGTTGCTGTGTGTGTCTGTGTGTGTTATCACAAGTGTGTCATTTCTGATTGCTTGCGTGCACACGTGCTGGTGTGACCCTGAACATGCCTTCCCTGCTAGTCTGCCTCCCTCAGGTGAGCCTTTGTCTTGCCACAGTTTTATTTAGTTTCTTTATGGTACAGTAGCTCACCTCTCCTTTTGTATAGCTCAGTGTTGATTGTTCTTATTCGTGGTACTTAACTTATATACATTTGTCATAATATATATATTCCTTTGCATTTGTTTGCCTAACCTGGTGATTTTTTTTAGGTTCAGGCTGCAGCTTGTTTCCCCTGTCCCCCTCCCCTTCAATAATTACTTTCTCAATAAAGTTTCTTTTTAATGGAATTCTCCTCTCACGTGTGCTATTTCCGAACCTGTTAAGTCCTAGTTGTTAGTCAGTAGGAGTGTATCCCTTGTAAAGGGGTCTCCGAATATTAAATTCCAAGTGGTGTAGTCTGGCTATCACAATTGGCCCAAGGCCCTTCTTTTCCCTTATTGCTCTTGTCACAGATAGATATTCATTATGGAGTCAAAATCTTGATGACAATAAGCTTCTTTGCAGTGTTTTAAAGACAGTTCATGTAGTTGCTGCAGGTTGGAACGTCTTGCATGTTAAGATTCTAATAGCCTACTATAGCTCCCCTCTTGTGCAGCAGGGAGAAAAAGCACAGGTTAATATTTTACTGTTGCTTACTAGCAACGATTAGCAATAGAAGTTAAAGACATGCTTTCTGACAACGCATTTTCTGAAGTTAGTGAGAGTGAAACCATGGCTGCTTCAAAATGAGCCTGAGTTTGGAAATAACTTCAAATCAAATAGGCCTACTATTAGATATTTACTGACTGGATATTTCAGCACATCGTGGGAATTTTTTTTTGGTTTTAATAAGTTGTCTCCGTCAGCATTAGGCAGCAGAACCTTAAATTCTACTTTTAAATTCTATGAGTAATTATTATTAGTAAGTATTTTGAATCAAATTGGCATACACCTCTTCCCTAACTGATAGTTGGTAATGCCTACAGAGACCAGGCCAAGCCATTAAAAATCCTTTTATAACCCCCCTTTTTACTGTAACCATACCATTACCGTGGCCCAACAACCGTGATATACATTGAACCATGGGCACACTGTACCATTGCACCCCTTTGATGACTTTGTCAACAAAACAGCACTGTAACAATAGGCTAATGGCTTGAAAACACAGCATTCTAGGCAAGAACTTGCTACCTATGTAACTCCAGAGTTGTTGAAGGGTCCATTATGTCAGTTGTATGGCTTGCATCAGTCCTGCATATCTCAACGGTGACATCTGTGACAGCTGCAAAGATTCCTCCTATCCGAGCACTGACACCCTTCTCTCTCCATCTTCCCTGCATCCACTTCTTCAGCAGGAAGACATTCAAGCCATCTCTGTTTGTCCTATTTAGTTGGTAAAGGGATGCCATATTTAGTGTTCAGACGCTATGTAACGGTATGTGCACATATGAGTTCCATATAGAAAATGATGTGTCAGCATTGTAAATGATGAACTGAAACTTCAGAATGTCACTCAGAAGTGCTTATGAGAGAGGAAACTGGACTCTCTGGACATGTGATTGTGTGGACAAGATTTTCAAAGTTTCATAATTTCATATTATGTAGAGCTGTGGTTTGAATGGAATCCCCACAAGGTTGGATGCACAGAACTGGAACAATGTCACAAGGTCATATACTGCCCAAAGAGGAACACACACACACACACACACACACACGCATGCACAAACACACATGCACGCACACACACACACACACACACACACACACAATTACTGTTTCATTTGATTTAGGTAGGAATATAGGACAATAATGATGACTCAGTAATTGTTGGATGATATTTAAATTCTTTCACTTTCTTCTTTAGAAACTGAACAAATTAATCATGTGAAACATTATGACTTCTGAGCTAATGATATTCTAATGATATAAATGGCCTGTAATGAGGTTGAACCAACCATTTTGCCTTTGAAGTCATTAATATTACTTAATTTACTCATCACACATACACCTCAGGTGTAAGTATAAAACCCCCTTGGTTGAAAGCTGGAAAAATGGTCAAAACATTGGGTGTGTTGTGGCGTGTAAAGGCTGGAGGGGTCTTTCAGTGACAGACAGTGATAGTTGATAATGGTGTCAAGTCATCGGAGGAAGAGCTGATTCATCATAGCCTCACTGAAGCGCAATAGGAGGAGGTACAGGGGTCCAAGAGAGACACTGCACCGCTGTAGCCATAAGAGTAATGTGTGTGTGTGTGACTGCAGCCATGACCTCGTGCTGAGCAGATGGTTTCTTCAAATAGCTTTGGATGACAGCTCCTTAAAGGTTTCAGTCCAGCAAAATTGTCCAGCTTCAAGTCCAGTCATACAGCTAAAAGAAGAACAGCACAAAGGCGAGTGGATAGTTCCATGTTTAATCACTGAGGTGTGTTGCAGCAATTGTATTTACATACAGGTTGTATTAAGACCTCTCTCAGCTCGCTCAAGGGCAGTGGTAGTGTAGCTGTTAGGGAACCTGGCTAGCGTGCTAGTAGCCTGAAAAGTTGCGGGTTTGAATCCCAACTGCCAGCTTTGTGCCGTTGAGCACTTAGGCACTTAACCCAAAGTTGGTCTAGGAGAGACTGTTCCTGAGCAGCTGATAGTTGACAAACATAAGTTACTTTGGATCAAATCATCTGCTAAATAAATAAATGTAAATGTAAGCATGTTTGAGTGTTGTTGCACTTCGGCCTTGATATGAGCTGTGGCAAAAATAGGTGACCTGACATTTGAATGTGGAGGTATCACATTTTGTCACATTGATCTGAAATTTGTGCATATTTTGACTATGGTATGATAAAACAGTATAAAGTGTCAGTGTCTATGTACAAAGAGACATGAGGTCTGTTTACTGCAACCAGAGCTCTGTTCAGGTCACAACATGAAAAAAATTAGTGTGTGAGTAATTTAGTAGTTGTAGTCATTGGTAAACTGATAGAAGGAATGCAGGTTATGGTAAACTTGTTGCAAAAAGTAAAAAATATAGTGCAAAAAGTGTGAATTTACAGTGAATTCATGTATGTGTTTATTAACACAAATACTGATCACTGATATTATTCTTTATTTAGCTGTGCAAAAGACATGAATGGGGTCATCAGGTATGTCACAACAAGTATCAATATTTGGTAACACTTCATTTGAAGGTGTCTAAGAGTGACATAAACCTGTTATAATCATGACATGATGCATGTCATGAACATTAATGACACTTTGAAGTGTTTGAAGTTTTTGTAATGCTTTTGTTTATTGTGAAGTTGACATTTTTTAAGATGCAGAAATGACATTTAATCAGTGGAAACTGGTGGCAGTATTAGAAACAGTTGGAGTGGCAGTTAATCCATAAACTGAAATAATGTTTCATCTGGTAAAACTGAACTATGCCCTCATGACCCTTTATGCAGTTCTTAATTTATTCTACCACAATGCTAAATGGCATTGAATATTGCCACTGAATATTGACAGGGAAGGGCATAAATACTTCTACCAATTTACTTTTTCAGAAACCACCTCTGTGATCACGAGATCAATTTCATTAAGAAAAGACAGAGAAAGATACAGGAAGCTCTGCACAGACATGGAATTCCCTATGCTGAGGTGAGTAGGTTTTCAAAAGAAGACAGCATTTATTAATGCTTACTTTAGAGGTTTTTTTAGAGGTTTAAAAGTTGTGTACTAAGCTTGTGCTTTATGATATGTAAGTAGTGAATATTGACTGATCTATGGGCATTTTCCTTCTTTCTGAGGCCTAAAAATCTGTATTTTGCACCATTCGGTAGAGGTTAAAAGGCTTCAGTTTCATTCAGTTTATGTCTCGTTTAACACGACCCGTGTTTTCAAACTGCAAGTGCTTGTAACTGCGCAATTAATCAATAGAGGGTTCCGAAAGAGCCAGAGATCAAAAACTTCTTTGGTGTTGTTTTAAAGAAAAATTCCGGGATAAATAAACCCATAGCCATGTTGTTTGAGGTCGCTGAATGCTGCAAGTAGAAAAAAGAATGAGAAAATTTGGTACATTATTTGAGGGACCAAGGCTTTGGATTATGGAGGACATTGGAATGTAGCCATTATGTGTATGAACCCATGTGACCCTGATAATATTAAATAAATTATTTTCCATTTTTTTTTCATGTTAAATTCACTATTGAGGTCAACTATATTCTTTTCCAGAACAACATTCCTCGTGTGGCACTGTTGGGTTCTGGTGGTGGCCAAAGGGCCACACAGGCTTTCTTGGTGTCATGCGGCAGTTGGGAAATGAAGATCTAGACTTAATCCTCTATGTGGCTGGAGTGTCAGGGTCCACATGGTCAGTACATACTGTTTGCTTCTGGCATTAGAGACCAAGCAGAAAAGTGTTTATAGTCATATGGCAAAAAAGTGTTGGAATTTGGACGGGCTATCAACAGTCCCCTGATTATTTACAAAGCATTGAACTGCCAAAAAGGAAGATCATAACAAAAACAAATTGTACAATTTGTACATCATTTGTACACAAGTTTGTCACAAGTGTAACCTTTTATTAGTAACCTTAGAATTTAGATAAAAGCAAGAACCACCACCATCATCATCATCATCATCATCGACACTTGTGATCTGGTTATGGAGCCCCTTCTGTTAAAAAAAGACAAAAATACAGGGCTAAGAATGCAGCCGTAGCCTACCTTTTTTGCTGTTTCATTTCTATCATGTTTCCTCTCCTTTTGTATCATGGTTAAAGGTGCATGTCCTCACTGTACGAAGACCCACAGTGGTCACAGCATGCAGACAGAGCTGCCAGTAAGGCACTGTTAAGCATGTCTGAGGGGGAGGGTGCATCGTTGTCCCAGTGTGTGACGTGGCTCAAGAAGAGAGAAGAGGAAGGAGATCTGTCCCTCTCAGACTTGTGGGGGGTGCTCACTAGCAGAATCAAGGGGGTATCTGTGAGTACCAACTGTACAGTGGCTTCAAATAAATGTAGAAACCAGCGCAAGTTTGAGGATTTATCTTACGACAACGTTCAAGTGTGATGTACTACTGTGGGGCTGAAACTAGCGATTATTTTAGTAGTCGGCTATCTGTAGATCATTTTTTTCATTTGTCAACGATTATTTCTGCCCCTACCTCACTTGCTCAAACCTGCATCCCTCTTGGTCTCTTAATAAATCAATGAAAATTATGACAACAACACCAGCCGAACATGAAACTTAGGCTTAAAAGCTTACTCTGATGTATTTTAATACATGCATTTATTGTAATCAAGACTAGCTCTGTTCTTAACAATCCTCATTTATGAAATGAAGATAGAAAACAGCACAAGTTTAAACACTGAAATCATTTTACGACAACTCGCGCACTTGAGTTATGAAGGTGGTCGTATTGTTCAAATATCAGCCTATGACAAGACTAATGTTGCTAAAGTAGGTGGCTGAAACAAGTGTAATATATATGGCATGTGTATATATATATATATATATATATTATTAGCCCAAATATATTCTCAATTTAAAATTTCTGACATGAGTGATGTACATAATACATCCAAAATCAGACTTTTTTCCTAACCCACAGATAGCCCCGTGACATGCAGCTCCAGCTGAGCTAATTGGTTTTGACATTCAGCATCTAAGGTGCAAAAGTGGGGGATATAAAACTTTATTTATTTCTCAGACAGAAGATCTGAATTGCTGATGTAACCCTACAGTGCAAAATCATTTCACTACAAAATCACACAACAGTCATTTGGCCCAGAAGAAATACTACGTACTGTGTTCCCCTAAAATGAAAATTGTGCGGACACCATGTCCTGACTTGGATTTCAACGTAAATACCACTAATACCACAACTTGAAAGTTAGCATTACTGTTGTTTGTCATTCGATGAGGCACATTTACAATTGATCTCCTCCCACCCCCCCACACACACTTCACATGTTTCATCTGGATCTGATGGAAAAGCAACATAAGATATTTTCTCTGGAGAAAACTGCCAAATCTGACATTATGAAAATCGCTGCTCCCTTGCTTTGAATTAATGGAATGTACACATTGATCAACTTAGTGGAAAATGCAGAGTGATTAGGCTACTGGTCTCTGGGATATCCTCGCTCCAATAATAAATACTCTGAGCAGACCTCATTTTTGTATAAACAACATAATCTATTGTAACTTTTCTTCTCAATAAGTTGGAGACCAGGCCTTTGATGAGTGACAGAGATGAAGATGGTTCCAATCCATACCCACTCTACGGTGCTATTGACAAATGCTGCTTCAACAACAAATTAGAAGGTACATCAAGGTGCAGATATCAGCTATGTGACACAATAATATTTTTACTATTTTCCTGAAGTTTTGCTTACTTAGAAATCCAGAAGACAAATTTTGAAAAGGCCTTGTAGCAGCCGATAAGAATAACCAATAATGCAATTACTCTCAATAATGTAGTAAAAAATGTAACATTTTTAATGTAATATTAAGTTATTACCAGTGCTGTCAATCGGTTAAAAAATGTATCTGGTTAATCACAATAGCAAATTTAAGTTCACAATTAATCACAGTTAATCACATATTTAAAGTTCCAAACTTCCCCTTTATTTTTTGTGAAGAAAGAATGTCACACATGCCCCTGGTCTGTGCAGGCTCCAGCAAAGTGGTGCTTCTCGGTTTCCTACACACCCAGCGTGAAAGAGTATAGTTGCCACAAGCTGTCTATGATAGGGGTGCCCAGGGGTGACCGACCACATGATGTTTTTAACACACCCCGACACTTGCATCCCAGGCGCACGAAGTTTGCATTCCCCCCCTTGCTTCAAATCTACCATGGTTTGGCCTTTTCCTTGTGCTCTTATTCAACATGTTCAACAGCTCTTTTAAAAATGCTATTATGAAGTATTAACAACCGTCATGCTGCTTGTATCGCTGGCTGATTTATGGTTCTGCGTTGACTCAACACAAAGGGCACTCGCTGTTTTGTCGCCGCCGTTTTCCTGTTTTGATTCTAAGTCGAGTGTGTCTGCGTTCGCATAGCACACTGGATGTGGCTGAATGTTTCAGTGTCAATCAAAAACTGAGAAAAAAACTGAAATTTGCTCTTAGGTGGCACTGCACTACAAATTGGTTGTTGAGGGCTTGAATTGTTCAGCAAAAAGTGTGCTCAGCCAACCTGTCTTGGACCTTGAGGCCTAATGTGGGGTGGAGTGCCCCCAGGAACAAAAGCTACAATGCCTTCACCTATAGGGCCGTCAGTTGCGCTGTGCTGTGGCAGTCAAAATAGATTGAGAGTGATACGATTGAACAATTGAGTGATAGAAGGAGAGCCAGAGTGAGAGTGTAGGTGTGTTTGTGTGTATGTGGTCAGGGTTTTAAGCAGCTACGATGTTTTGAAGAGGCAGTAGTAACACCAGATGCAATTTACAGTTATTACATTTAATTTTTTTTATTTATTAGATTAGATTTTACAACTTTATTGTCATTACACATGTATGAGTGCAGAGTAACGTAAATACAGAAAATACAGTTCAGCATCTAATCAGAAGTGCAACTTTCAGCTTAGATGCTTAGATGCAGAAGTGCATCTAAGCAGAAAGTGCACATGTACAGTATGTGCAGTTAAGAGCCGTCTAAAAGTGGGAATAGATATGTGCAGATTATGCACAAATAAATTATGGTGGGAATAGGTATGTGCAGATTATGTACAAATAAGTTATGGGCGTAGTTATTTACAGATTGGGCAGATTAGTATTGATTTACAAAAGAGCAATGTGCAGATTAAGTATGTTAATATACAAATGTTCTATACAACTATGCATAAGCAAATCCACAGATGTACAGATATACAGACATACAGATGTTATATGGACAAATATACAGGTGTGTTTTAATTAATTAATATAACATATGTATATACAGATGTACAGATGTGTAGTAGAAGATATTCAAAGTGCAATGGATGTATATACAGTAGTGAAGAGAAGCGCTGTGAACAGATTATGCCATGGTGTAGCGTGAATAGGAAGGTTCAGCAGGGGACAGAGTTCAGTAGGGTGACAGCTGTGTGGAAGAGACTGTTCCTGAACCTGCTGGTTTTAGTCTGAAGGCTCCTGAAACACCTTCTGGAGGGGAGGAGCTGAAAGAGTCTGTTTGCTGGATGAGAGGAGTCCCTGAGAATGCTGTGCGCCCCCCTCATTGCCTGGGCTTTGTTTCCTGAATCTTAGCAATTACAGCTTACAAATACTCCAATAAGTGATTGAGTGATTTACTGTGTGTGAATAGTAATTTTTTATCCTGTACTCTTTGTGGAAAATACTGCTTGATAGCAAAACTATCACCTCTACCCCTGTTATTTGGTAATTTTAGGAGTTACCTATTAATTAAGCAGTTATTCATTTTTTAATTACCTTTAATACATTCTGTACCAACTATGAGCAAACAAAATTATGCGGCATCTTATATTGTAGCCGATTGACACCAGCACATTTGTATGAAACGTATAACAGGTCACTCTGTAGTTTTGAACGCCTGCATAGACAGTTTTCCTAAATGGCAAAACTCTTCTTTTCTAAACAGAGCTGTGGTTTGAGTTCAGTCCCCATGAGTGTGGATTCCTACAGCCAGGGATTTATGTGGAGACGTCACTGCTGAAGAAGGACTTTGAAGGGGGAAAAGTTAAGCCTACCCAGCAAAGATGGAGCCAATTGACATGGTCCAACTGCAAGGTTAGCTTTTATAATGCCCTCCTAAATCATTGTATATTTTACACAAAACCTGTCAGTACATCCAAGCTGCAATATAAATGGTGGTGATGATTTTTGCAGGAATTTGTGGATGTTTTATGGGAGACTTTGACAAAGTTAAAGAATACATCAAAGACGCTGTCTGGGACTGGATCTACTCAGTTATTCCTGGTAAATTATATATTATTATTTTATGCCTCTCCAGAATGTTGCGGAAGGTTCCATTCACTTGGGCCTTCTCAACGTTCGGAAGTCAGTTCTTTCTGTACATTGACTGCTGTGAAAGTATAATGACTGCTGTCGTTGGCAACGGGTTTTTTGCTTCAGATTCACATCTGCATATCATTCCATGAGTGAAGATCATTCACTTATCAAAATGGAACTTCATTGAATGTAAAAGGAGATAGACACCATATAATAAGCCTTTTGGCGTCGGGGTCCTGTTTGTCCTGTCGGGAAATATTTTCCTACAATAACTGGCAGACATTTATTATGTCTAATATCTGTATGTCCAGCGTATTACGGAGAAATTTCCAGAGTGTTATAGAGCGCTTACCCACCATATTTATTGGTGCTGTTACTCTTGGTAAAGATGAGTGATAAGAAGCTACAATGAATGCATAAAGCCTCACGACTAAGAATTAGAAGCAATTTAATTGGTCAAAAATGTTCACGCATACATGCAGTTTGTCTCCAGCAGTTGCTGATTGTCCCATTGTACATACAACAGATCGTAAAAATAAGCAAGACAATGCAGATATTATAGACAGATTATTAACAACAAGGCTCCGCATGTGAATGAAATGTAACAGTGCAGGAGTATTACATGCATAATACCAGGGAGCCAGGGGTTGGAATGTGGCATACTGTTGCCATTAGCTGTTGGTCGAAGGCCCAGTAGGGTCATAGTGCACCCTTCCTCCTCTCAACGAAACCATTTAAAAAAAAAAAAAAAAAAAAAAGCTCTGGCCATGCTGAATGCGAATTTGAATGTTAACACTGAATAATATGCGGCACCTGTTTCAGCCCCATGAAAGTCTGTCCACTGAAAATTAATGTGTTTCAAATCCATTTAATTCCATTGAAATACATCACAAA
>PYXC01001445.1:545000-577500 GCA_015244755.2 Tenualosa ilisha | reverse complement strand
AAATGGCATGATATATTACATAATTTGCATAATAACAGATTGTATCATAATATTATTTGAATTGCCCTGTCCTGTAATTTGACACAAATTTTTAAAAAAGGTAACACAATTAGCCTAAACAATATGTAACAAGTGAAAATACCGAATAGAAGTCTAAATAATGTGTAACTAATACAGAAAATAATCATTGACAAACAAGCACCACATGATATATTAACAAAGAAATTTGTATAGAAACATACACTCCATCCCACTCTATCATAATGAGATTAGTCATTTCCATCTTTCAATAAACTAAATGCTGTGTGCATTATTTGCCCAATTGTTTATTTTTAATATTTATTCATTTTCAACAGGTATCAATTATTACAGTCTCCCTGAAGCAAATTGGTGTGAAGTGCACAACAATGGCAGTCAACAAACTATTATTAGATTATAATATTATAATTACAGATTATAAATTCTTATATGATGCACTCACTGCGTCATATAAGAAGCCATAGTTTACTTAAATTAGTCTGAAGTGTGACAGACTAATTTGAAATTAGTGTGAAGTGCACAACAATGGCAGTCAACAAACTAATTTACAGCTTTACCCACTACACATTATATGACCAGTAGAGGGAGCCAAAAGCTAGATCTTAAGTTCCTTACATGATGCACTCACTGCATCATGTAAGAAGCCATAGTCTACTCAAATTAGTCTGAAGTGTGACAGACTAATTTGAGAAAAGAGAAATTAAAAAACTCCTCTTGGTTAAATGGAAATAGGAACATCCTAATCTGTCTGAAATCAGATATATTCAACTGTTTCAGTGGTGTGATATGTGCAAGTGTCCATATGTTACACTCTAATGTGTACAGTACTGTCTTTTTCTCTTTGCATATATTCATTTAAATAACACAAGAGTCTCAGTGTCTCACAGCATGACAGTGTTAATTGTTGAAACTATGTGCATCTGAATATGCTATCAGAACTCCAGATATGTATGAATGAATGCAGGTCATGTGCCCTTCTGCAATGACACCTTTTGGTTTGCTTTTTGTTTCTGTGGTCTGGGCCTCAGCCTCAGTCTCAATGGGTCTAGAATTCATCCTGACCTCATGTCTAACTGGCCTTTAACTGATGGCGTTCTCCTAATGATTCACTTATCTTTCTTTTTTTTATTCTATACTTTTTATACTTCCTATTTATATTGTTATGTATTTTTATGCATTTTATGCCTTTATTTATTTTATTGTCTTTCTTTGCTTTTATTTTCTTTTGTCTACTTTGTTTTGATTTTATTTTTTTGTACGGCGCATTAAAATTCCTTTGTGTATGAAATGTACTACATAAACAAACTTGCCTTGTCTTGCTGTGGTTGGCAATAGTAAATTAGAGGAAGCGGCTGAGAAAGCTGTCTGAGGTGAAGGAATGTCCGTCAGCAAAATGTTTCACCATCATGTAAAACACAGAACAAAAAAGAGAAGTAATTTGACTCCAGCTTCTCATTTTCATATTCATAGCATCTGTAGAGTCACTCATAAATGTCTCTGTTATTTGGATGTTGGCAGAAGCATCCTCATGAGAAGGTAGGGGCATATTTGCCTTTTCAATCATTTTGTTGCTTTTGCTGTACATTTTCAGCTTGTTAGTATGAATCATATTTTAACAAAATAACGTATTCTATGAACACAGACAGAACACATAATTCTAGACAGCCACAAGTTTAGGTCAGTTGACGTTCCAGCCTAAAATGAAAACACAACATCCATTTTTTCTGAGCTGGTCAAGTCCCAGCTTGAATTCTTCTCTGCTGGTATATCCAGTCTTGAGTTTTTGACTGGGATCTTAAAAACATGACATATATATATATGGCATATTTTATATATATATATGTTTGTTTGTTTTTTGCCAAAATTGCCATGAGCATTGCATTCCACTATCACCTGAGAACTAAACTGTGTGTGTTTCATTCATCAACACAGGAACAGCACAAAATGTGTCTTGAATGCATTTGCATGTTGGCAGCACTTTTCCTCCTAAACCTGCCAGGTAAAGAGAAACGAGCAACTACTTTACTATTACTGTTAAGATTACTCAGAAGTTTTCTGGGTTTTATGTCCAAAATGATAACCTGAGTCACTTATTGGATTTCTTGTTGTTTGATGCCTTTGCCATTGATCAGCTGTGCAGAGTGGAGGAAGTGTGACCTACTCCTCTACCCAAGTCTGTCGTCTTAAAGGGACATCAGTGCATCTACCCTGCAGATATGAATATTCCTGGGTTGGTCACTATATGGGAGGAGGGTGGTACAAACAGGGGAGTAGGAGAGTCAGTGAACACAGCAACTCTAGATATCCAGACTGCAGCCTGACCATAAACACGCTTTCAAATGATCACTCTGGTGTTTATCACTTTCAGTTTTACACATTCCTACACAGGAGCTGGATAACAGGAGCACAAGGGATCAGACTGACTGTTACAGGTACTGCTAAACACAGAGACTAATACATCCCTATTATATGCATCCATCTGTAGGCTTAAACAGGATTCTACTTTTTAATGTTACTGAGTCATTCTCAACTGTATCTCAACTGTCTAACTGTAATCAGATGTGGAGGTAAAGGAAGTTGAAGGGAGGGCCAATCAGACTACAGTGAACTGCAGCATGTCCTGCAGCTTGGGCTCTCAATATGTCTGGTACAAAACTGGACAGCCTCTACAAGACAAAACCACAGCCTCCATACTAGTCTCTGAAGTGACCAGTTATTCCTGTGCTGTGAAAGGCTATGAAGATCTACGCTCCCCTGCGGTGTGTGAGTATATCTACCAGTGTAACCTATAGAGCTTCTTTTCCGTTAGAATAAATAAAATAATAATAAAAACAATAAAATAAATACTGTATTTCTTTGTGTAGAAGTGTCATCTGCCAGAATTTTGACTGAGGGGCCAGCTGGGTTCAGTCTTTTTCTTGGCGTGGCTCTTGACAGCCAAATGTAAAATCTTATTTTGCAGTGGAGGAGAGACGCCAGATGACATATCTTAAGTCATTAGATGGCATACCACCTACTAATGATAGATTCAAACTTATTCATTTGGCAATAATAGGCAAATATTAGTCATTAAAGGAAAAATCCTGGTTTAATCAGCCCACATCCCTGTTCTTTGAGGTTGCAGAGTGCAGTCGGTATGTATAAGAACGACTGAATTTACGAACTGGCAGGTAATGCTAACTGATGGAGGCACAAGTAAACAAAATGTTTACAAAAAGTAAAGTTTCCTTGCCCTCATCAGCGTTGACTGCCGTTTTGCTGTTTTGTTATACCAAAGTCGTTCTCATACGTACCAACAGCACTTTGCAACAGGGCTATGGGTGGATTCACGTTGGATAATCCCTTTAAGTATCATGTATTTTATTTATGCCAGAGATTTTAAGAGGTGTAGACTGACAGCTTTGTCATTATCCTGTATGTCAGGTTAAGGTTGCATTAATACACACAGCTGATGTGCACAGACTATGCTCTGATTAATACAAGCCTCTGTATTGTTCTGGTAGGTGTTCCAGACAAAAAGTGCTGGGATGTGACCTACTCCTCCAATGATGCTAGCTGTGTGTTACTGGGCTCATCAGTGGACATTCCCTGTACTTACTTACATCCAAAAGATCACAGCATCAGCACCACATTTTGGTTTAATAAACAGAAATGTAAAAATCAACCAAAAGATCTAAGTTTAGATTCAGAGTATGAAAATCATGTGGAATATCTTGGAAATAAAGAGAGCGATTGTACCTTAAGACTGAAGGACTTGAGAGGGAGTCACTCTGGGGAATATGCCTTCAGCTTTAAAACCAAAGAGGGGGGAAATTACACAGGATTGCCTGGAGTCAACATCTTTGTAACTGGTAAACATTTTAGCCTTTTACATGTGACAACATTTGTCAACAAAATCGATTTCATTTCTGGTCTCATTACACAATGCATTCTCCAGCTCTGCAGGTGTTGACCCCCAAAGAAGTGACAGAGGATGAGAATGTCATCATCACCTGTAATACTACCTGTATGCTAAGTAACAACCCCACCTTCATCTGGTACAAGAACGGACAGCCTGTGACCTATAAACACACAACCAAAGACAACAAGCTGCATCTAAACCCAGTCAGCAGTGAGGATGCAGGCAGCTACTCCTGTGCTGTGAGAGGACATGACAGTCTCCCCTCATCTGCTGTCTTACTCAAAGTTCAGCGTGAGTGAACGTGACAGTCTAGATACCTTGGATAAAACATTGCTGTGTCACATATAGTGGCCAAAATACATGAGCAGATTGTATTAAGTGAGTGTTGATGATTTGCATGTTAGGTGATAAGCATATGAAGTGTTTTAACAGACAAGCCAAAAAGTGTTTCAGTCCATCCCTCTGATGGGGTAAAGGAGGGAGCTTCAGTGACTCTGACCTGCAGCAGTGATGCCAACCCACCAGTGCACACCTACACCTGGTACATGAAGAGTGGAGCTGAATCTCTTGTTAGGGGCACAGGGGAGAGCATCAGCTTCAATGTGACCTCTGATACCAGTGGACTTTACTACTGTGAGGCACAGAATGAAGTAGGTTCTCAGAACTCCACTGAAGTTGCAGTTCCTTCCAAAGGTCAGTGTCGGGGTTTTCTGCTCCTTCTTCTCTGCTTTTTTAGACTGCAACACTGACAGACATGGGTGTGATAAGGAAGTAGAAGTATCACTTTGAACAAAATGATCTGCTACATATGAGCCCTTCCAAGTACAAAAATATCTGACACTACACATTATGGAAAGCTAGTTTGATGTTTCTGTTCCTTCAAACATAGGTGATCTTTTTGAATGTGTGTCTTCATAAAGTTTCCTCTTCTCTCTTAATGTTTTGCTTTGTTAATGTCTTAGAACCTTTTGCCATGATTCTACCAGCTATACTTACTACTTTAATCATTCTTGCTGTCCTGCTGATGTTTGGAATTGTTTGCTTGAGGTAACTGAGCATGTTTTTTTTCTGTCTAAAGCAATCCTGTGAAAGACTTAGTACTGCATGTATCGCATGTGTATAGCTTAGAGCATATATCTATTATGACATACAGCATCATGACCATGGTTCATCTGCATTATCAGCTGAAATACATTATGATTCCACTATACAGTAAAAAGAAAGCTGGAATGTCTGCAAACACAAGGCCTACAAATGCTACTGCACAGGTGAGGTGAATTTGGCGTTCAAGGATTTAACTGTTGTCAGTTGTTAAAACAAAATCATGTTAAAGTATATCTGACAGTGTACAAACCTATACATCCTGGGGACCTTATAGACCCAACCTCAGAGATGTACACATCATCATATGTATTACTGGACCTTCGCCTCTGCCCTACTATTATTATTATTTTTAAAATTATTATTATTATTATTATTATTGTTATTATTATACTAGTAATAATATGTTCTCTTTCCTGATCAGAGTGAGTTAGGTCGTGTGCACAGTTCTGCCACAGTAAGAGCCACAACTTCTGATCTCACACAGAGAGTGCCCTCACGTGATCAAGACAACACTGAGTACACCAGCATACAGGAAGTGCCTCTATACTCCACTGCTAAGAAGCCTCAGATCGGTGACCAAGATAATGAAATTGCCTACGCTTCAGTACAGTTCTATAAAGGGAGTGCTGCCACCAGGTGGACATTTTTTCACATTACAGCAAATTTGATTGTCTCTAAACAATTGTCTATGTATAGCATGGTAAGCCACCTTGGACAACATAGGTCGCTTGCTGTACTGCAAACTGAATTTGAGCCTGAAGCAGAAGAGTTTTTTCTAAATTTTTCTAAATGCTAATTTTGCAATTTCACAAACATCCATGGATTGATCTTTACCAGAAGCATGTCATTACACTTCTCTAATAACAACTCAGTAGATGCAGTGTACCAGTTGCATGAAACACTATACCCTGGTCCGCAGAGTACTGTATATTACTGTGCCTTATTGACCTTATTTCTCTGACTGTTGTGCTGCTGTATGTCTGCAGGGCAGTGGATGATGGTGTGATCTATAGTACAGTCCTCAAACCCTGACCAGCCTGACAAACAGCTGACCAGAAATACCACCAGGTCATCACAGCAGTCCAGGAAACACGCAGTTCATTTAAAAAATATATTGCTTTCCAGGTTATATTTAATTGTCATTATGCTACATAATAAATTTTGTCTTAGTTACCATATCCATTTCATTAATATCATTTTTAATAAAGTACACAGACATTACAAATAATCTCTCACAGAATCTCCTGAGTTTGTGTCTCTATGCTGATTACGTGTTAATCTAATTAAAACTCTTTCTATTAGCTAGCTGTTGTGCGTCCATTCAGTATTGTATTTCACTACAGTACTGCATCGGGGTGCTTTTTTAAGGCTTCGGTTTCCCCAACGCAAACAGTAATTAAAGCTCATACAAACTCCACCCACCGCAAAGTAACCATATGCTTATTGAGAGTGTCCAGACTCTTTGCGCAGTGAAGCGGAGCAAAGTGAAAGGGTCTGGTACACCAGGCCAACCACCTCATTTCACAGAAGAAAAGAGGAAGAAGGGAAAAGAAGGGATCATTGAAGCAATTTTATTTTCTAAAATATGTACAGAGTGTGAACAAATTTGGGATTTAAAATACATTTATACCTTAAAGTTGTTAACTAAAGGGAATGTAATTTACAAAGAATGGGGCTTATGCAGGTGACACAAACTATTATGAATTAATTTATCACATTCAACATTATTGGTATTCTGTGAAGTAACCCGGTATCTTATGGTTGTGAATCAGAAATGACAAGTTGGATAACACTGAAACATGCACTTGCACAACATAAAAAAAGAAAGTCAAGATGTTTTCCTAATAAACAACATTAGTGTGTGCATTCAAGAAACCTGATGTAGAAACCTGATCACTGTACAGCAAATGTTTTCATTTTCTCATTTTGATAAACAAAGGACTATTTTAGCTCACTGTGTATTTGTCAGACTCCTACCTTCCTGTACTAAGTGAAGGTTCATATTCTATTATGACACACTACATGCTTATATCACATTTAGGTTCTGACAGCTAGAATGTCTCTGCCTTTGTGGATCTAGTGAATGGTGTTCTTTAGCTCCATAGCTGAAATGGAGGGGTCAGACTTCGCTTGCTCTCCTGAGTGAGTTTCTATGGCAAGAAAGTGGCATAAATAGTCATGCGCACACAACACAGAAACTTCTACGAGGGACATAGACAAGATTGGGTGGAACGAAAACATACAAACAAAAGCCTATCGACACAAAGCAAAGCGACACAAGAAAAAATCACTTCTTCAAGAACACAAACATGTAGTGTCTGACATGTTTCAACAAAACAAAGGACAACAAAAACATTATATGCAATTACTGATATGAATATAACTGAAAACACACTCTCAATGTGATATCAGTGAATAATACTGATAATGGGAATAATGTGAAATGTTCCACAATCTTGTGACAAAATGCAACAAACACAATTGACCAACACAAATGCCACCCCATGATACCTGGCTCTCTAGAGGATGATTCCCAAAGGCACTTGCAATGATCATGCACACTAGACATGAAGGAAAGAACTGAACTGATGTAGTGAAGAGAGTTATGGTCATCAATCATGAATCACCAGTTACTCATTCACACAGTACAAGTCACATTGTACATTGCCATCAGTTGTGTTAAGCTTAACAATGACATTTAAAAAAAAAAAAATCCTTTTCACGCAGATGTCTGATGTGCTTTTACTAGATGTCAGCCTGGTATACATGAACTCTACTACTGTTAAATAAATAAGAGAAAGAGAGTGAAAATTGCCTTCTGTGAGTATAAAAAAATGGCGTCTTGTTGTTCGCTACAGTTTAACGAGCTGTACCTACAGACATGTGTTCAGATAATAATACTGCTTAAGGGTGAAGTCAACCACACATGGGGCTGGCATCCATCCAACTGAATCAACAACTGCTCTGAACATGCAACCACTGAACACCCAGTCTTTTTTTTTTGTTAGCCTGTCAGACATACAGTAAATCAAGTCAACCCCAGTTAACGCTCTGTGTGTGAAGCCTCAGGTTTACCTCTTTACCAGGCAGGTCTACGACAAACGCGGTATGACTAACATTTCTTAAGATGTTCAGTCTATATTTTTATGTACAACAAATCTGTACAGAATAATAACATCCATTATGCTGAGCAATTGTCTCTATATATTGCAGTTCCCATTTAACTGTACAAACCCTATGGCATTGACGCCAACACACAGGGGGGTTATATAGAAAAGCACCATAACAAACCAGACTTTATCAGGTACATATTTACTCCAAATTCTTTTTCTACTTGGAACCATGCCACCTACTGTATGAGTTTTAACTGACTCATGGTTGCCTTTCCGATTTAATAAACACACGTTTCAAGAGCAAAGTGTATCACTAGGCAGTCATAGACATGGCATAATGGGACACTGTTTCCTTTTTTGAGGCAAACATTGAGGCCTAACATTTCTAATCAGTGGCTCCATTGAGACATTGTGTCTTGGAAAACTGATTCTGAGAACACTGTGCCTTGGAAAACTGATTCTGAGAACACTGTTGTCGTTTTTCACATGACCTTCAACCAGATTCTGATTGGGTGAAGACAAAGAATTTATAATGATTAATCTCAAGTCGTAAACTTTAATAACACTTTATCTCTGCTTCTCTCACTCTCTTATGCCACTAGAGAGTGTTTATTGTCCAGGGCGATGGAGGCTGATTTCTCTGTGACCGTCATGTAGTCCTCGCTGGTCGAGCAGTCCTGGGGTCCCTGCCCTGGATCACCTTCATCTTGCTCCCTACGGAGGTCACCCAGCTCCGATGTCCCTTCCTCCTCCTCCTCCTCCTCCTGCTCCTCCTCGAAGGGCCGTGTCCCAGCAGCGAGCGGAGGGCCGCTGCTGATGTTGTGGACCAGTGCTGGGTTGAGGCAGAGGAAGGTCTGGCTCTTGCCCCCGCTGCTGACCAGACTGGACTCGCTGAAGATGGTGTTAGTGAAGACCGAGTCCAGATTGAAGGGGGAGCCGAAGAGGGTCGGCGGCTCCAGAGACACTTCGGCGTCTGGGGCCCCTGTTGCTGCCGCCACTGCTGCTGCTGGAGAAGACTCAGCTCCTGCAGGCTCGGTCAGTGCGGATGTGGGGTTGGAGGTTTGGTTGGCGTTCGCTGTGATGGCCTTGACCTCTGTGCCACTTTTGCGGGGTGACGGCGTGGCAGACTTGGACATCATGTTGTGGAAGCTGGCACGTCGGCTGGAACCCTCAGAAGTAGAGATGACGCTGCTGGCGCGTGGGAGTGTGGAGAAAGCCCGTGCCACACGACCTTGACCCCTGCTCCCACCACTGCTAGAATGACCTTGACCTCCATGACTTGCCTGGGATTGACCTTCTTGGACACTTTGACCTCCTCCTTCTCTTCTCAACGGTGCAGAGAAGCAGTCCAGGCACCCAGCGGCACCAGATGATGATTTGTCCTGGACCTGAAGCGCCGGGGGAGGGCTGGCACCAGCTGCCCTGCTGCCCTCCACGGTGATGGCGATGGTGCGGAAGGCCTGCGTTTGGCTCAAAACCCCCCGGGGGCCTGTCGCCCGCCCGCTACTAGAGCGCCACACCCCGCGGCCGGAAGCGTAGGACTCCAGGGCCGCCCCATCACGGGGTGGTTTGGGGGGCGCTGAGGCCTGGGCCAGAGGGGTGGACGCAGAGGCAGGGGTCGCAGGGGAGCAGTCGCTGCCCCGGCGGGAAGAAGGGACACCTTGCACGGGGCTGCTGCTGCTGGACCAGCCCTCATTCTCCAGGCTGAACTCACCACTGCTCTCACTCTGGGTGCCATTCAGCCCAACTGCACAGAAACAGTAACATATGAAACACTTGCCATATGTCATAAAACATTTGTCATTTTTCACTTTTTAAACAATCTGTTGCATTTAAAGTATTTAGTGCTTAAATCAACAGTGTATACTTTCTTCTTGTTTCTGACATGAAATGCACCTCTGCTCATGCATGGAGCTGAGCAGAACTCAGGTATACTGTACAATCTCTGTTTCTGATAGGAGTTGTTCTATCTACATGAAATCCCAGCACTCACCCTGACTCTGGCGTTCATCATTACTGCCTTGGCTGGAACGGGCCACATCTTCAGCATAGTCCTTACCTGAGGAACAAACAAAAGCCTGATGCAGATGTTGATGATGCTTTCATCTGATGATGTACCACCCGTTTTAAAAGTATGTTGGCGTATTGTTTTTCACATATCGCTACGGACAGCACACGTGTATGCCATATAAAGCTACAACATGTCATGAGTTTAAGTATATTCCCAGACCTGGGACTTTCAGTTCATCTGTCTCTTTACATGCATATGTGCAGGCCAAACAAGTAAGGCAATGACCAGCGTATGGAAAAGATGACAGTTTGCGTCCACAGTCCACAGTATACATTCACGGCTTCCAACAACCCACTGATGTAAAAGCCAGCAGGCACACGTGAATGGCCGACCCAGAGAGAATGAGTGCGTCAGCGGTCTGTGCTGGCTCTGCCAGATCAAGTACCTGTGCTGTGGGCCTGTAGCTGGGCCTGGCCTGAGGCGGAGAGGGGATGGGATGGAGGCATGGGGTTGATGGGGTGGGTGTCAGGGTGAAACATGAACAACCGAAGCTCCTTTCTCCCTCTCTCCTCCTCCTCTTCCTCCTCCTCCTCTTCCTCTGACACTGGCTCTTTTTCCTCTGCATCCCCCATCTGCTTAAACCTTACGGGCCTGTAGTCAGCCCCCTGATTGTTTCCCGTGAGCAATAAGTCGTTCATGGCTGATATGGGAGATGAGCAATAATGAGTTTGTCGTTTGCCTATTTGTCTGTTTTACGACAGGGTACATCATATTGCTAATGGGCGTGGTTTTGTTTCTTGGAAGATTTTATTCATCATACAGAAACTGTTTCAGTAAGCAGAATACAAATGCATGCACTGTGTATTTGTGGTGTGCTCTGTCCACTTTGAGGTTTGTTTCCTAACACCACAGTTGGAAGTTAGAAACTTTAGTGGTTGCCATGCAACTGCTCATTGACAACTACCGAAGTTGCTAGCTAATTAGCAGCTAAGCTAACTAGTTAGCAACTATGATTGTTGGAAAACAAATGCCTGGTTAGTTGCTTACAAGACTGGGCTGTGAACTGAGTACACTCAGTAACTTTGCACACCAAGATACAGTAAAAGAACTGTTTCCTAAGCCCCTATGTTTGTGCTGTTAGAGGACAGGGACATGATGGAATGTAACACTGCTTAATGTTAGTTTCAGTCAGCGTCAAAAGCAGAAACACAGCAGCTAGTTTCAGCGTTAGCGTTATGGTGTACATCAGACTTAAAGGACGCTACAAGAGCAAGAAGAAAAGAGCACAGCAGCCAAGGCGAGGCGGTCTGAGCGAGGGCGAGAGCGGAGCGTTTCTGGGTCTTACACAGCGAACGGCGGAAGAAGGACCTGACTTTGTCTTTCTCCCTCTGTCTGTTCCGCATTAGGGGGAACATTTTCAGGACAGCGACTTTTGCAGCATTGCAGCAAAGGGAGGGTAGGATGGAAAGAACAGAGAGAGAAAGAGAGGGGGAGAGAGAGAGAGAGAGGAAAAGAAAGGAGAGAACACAGAATATGGTACACAAAGAGGAAGAGGTGTGGGTCAAACACAAGTACATTCAGTAATGCACACGAAAACACAAACACACACACACGCACGCACGCACGCACGCACACACACACATAATGTTCAGACACATGAACACAGAATCACAGTACATATAATGTGTGATAAAAGGTGACGAAACCACACCACAGATGAACAGTCAGTCACCAATAAGAATATTCTTTCTATTTTTATTCGGTTTCCTTTCTCTGTGAATTTATTAAAATATTTGTGTGAAAATATACTTCTAAGGATAACCTTCAGAAATTTGACAGAATTCTGTCCTTCATAACACGCCAGTGGTTAACCAAAGGATTGCAGTCTCCTTCTCCAATTGGTCCATCCATGTTGAGCAGCCCTGCGTGACTGGCTGGTCTTTTGTCTGTCTGAGCTATCCTGGGAGGAATTGGTGGGAGGGTTCCGCCATGGGTCGTCTCACCCACCCCTGTCTGGTTTACTGGTGGAGTTCTGGGGGGCCTGCGGTGGATTGGATAGCCTGTTTCTCCCTGACCAATAGGAGGATCGGGTGGATGGCTGAGGTCATACTCACTGCTGCTGCGCTTGGGCGACAGGCTGTCGTCCAGCGAGTTGGCGCCCGACTCCGCCGAGCCCTGCGAGCTCACAAATGAGCCGTTGTCGTGGCACGGGAGGCCCTCACACGACTCGGAACGTGTCGGGGTCAGCGAGCGGATGCGGTCGCGTTCTCGCCCTTGGTCTCGGCCTCGGTCCCGATCTCGCTCGCGACTCCGTGACTTGATCAGCTTCCTCATCTTCAGTGCGATCCAGTTGCCTCGTCTGTGGGTTTCAGTGATTAAATATGTAGATGTGCATGTATGTGTGCTTGGAGTAGAAAAACTTTCAAAAACAATTCACTTGACATATAATGACATAAAAAATGGCATATAATTATAACTGAGAGTATGAGTAGTTGGGCTTAACGAAAGCGGTACCTTCTTGGGGGTGAGGGGTCATAGAACTTGTACTGGTCCATGATCTTTTCTTCCAGTTTTTCCTTCTGCCTCCTCAGTTCATTCAATTTGTCTCTGAAAAATGACACAAAGCCATTAAAGTCTATGCCACCTATAAGCCTAATT
The DNA here is from genome assembly GCA_015244755.2 of Tenualosa ilisha. NCBI lineage: Eukaryota > Metazoa > Chordata > Actinopteri > Clupeiformes > Clupeidae > Tenualosa > Tenualosa ilisha. The sequence continues at coordinate 564,674 of PYXC01001445.1, read as the reverse complement.
TATGGTATGCATCTTTGCAAGGCTTGGTTTGTTAAACCACCTGCTGTGTAGTTCAACCAAGGCTACTTATCCTATTTCTAGTGTCTGTTTATAAAGAGTGATAAACTCTAAGGTTGCATTATAGTTGTGTGAGTCCAGTTTCACTATAGTGAGATTGGCCCTTCAGTGATGTGGTTAATCTGCACACCTGATCAAAGTGGCAAGATGGCCGACCTACTTCAGGTTTGCACACAAAAAGCCATTCCCTTACATGTACTGTCTCTGTTCCACGTGGAAGAGGTCCTTGCTCTCCATGGTCTGCTCCAGTAGAGTCCGGTTCTGCAGCATCAGGGTCTGGATCTGGTCCAACAGGTGCCGGTTCTCCTCCTCCAGGTTCTTCTTCAGCTGGGTCAGCAGCTGCTCGAGAAGAGCATCAGATGTTTGAGCCAAGATGGTCACCAAGGCAAAGTGGACAGAGCCAAAATGGAGTTAATTGCATTTATCAAGGAAAATGGGGAATACAGCTATGCTTCAGTTCAGTACATCCAATTCCAACTGCCAGTTTGATAGTCTCAATATATGATGCCAACTCAACAGACACATGCACAGAATCAATGTTACTCCTTTACCTCAAATAGCTGCCTCTAAATTCTCTCAAAATAATCAATACAAAAGTGTGCATAGTGAAGTGACTGTAATGGAACAGCCAGTCCCATCAATCCATCTACATCAGTCTGTCATCCAGAGATGACACAGTGGGTTGGCTGTCATGCATCTACACAAAGTCATTGGCATTGATCACTATTTAAACCTTATGTTGTCCTACACGATAGAAAGAACAAAGATTCCCAACAGCAGCCTGTGCAGTGTGTGCAGTAGGGGGTTACAACTTTTAAATCTTTACAGTAACATCCAAGTGATGCATAATGAAACGCATGACTGGGACCTGGACCTGGAGCTAAAGCAGCAGTCTGGAGTCAATCAACTTATGCATCAGTTGGATGTATAGTGTAGCTGCCACAAACTGGTGCTAAATTGATCACTGCCTGTAAAGGCAAATGTAGCAAATGGAAGATGTTGAAGATGTTGAAAGGCTGAAAGCTTGCAAGAAAAGACAAGTTTTTGGACCGCACAGGGTAGACGAGCAGCGATACAAAGCCAGGAAGTACCCACTTCCTCTCTGGGAAGCCAGTCAACGGTGATGGTCTGTGTGCCAATGATGCCAATGATACTGTAGCAGAGGTGCTAAACCCAGAGGCTGTTTATATGATATATGTGATATATGATATATGTTTATATACCTCTGAATATGAGCAATGTACTGAAATGGTAGATAGAATGTCTATTAAATGTCTATATTGAGCTGTGGTAAAATGCTGTGACATGGACAGAAATGTAAATTATGCATTAGAAACAAATGTTATGTTAGTTATATAATTATATAGTTATATATTACATTTTCAAACCTCATCCTGGTCTGATTTTTCCTCTTCAAAGCTCTGTGGCAGCTGGGTAAGAAACTTACCCAGAATTTAATTTCTTTTTTAATTTTAGCTTGTAATTTCTCTTGATGTAAATACATACATACAGTCAGTATTTTGCCCGTTCAAAACTTCTAAGCAACCTGTGTCCCTACAGTAAATGCCAAAGCGATTGTGCACAAGTCATCCAGAAGAGCATAGTGTATCTTCCATAGATGGCATGGCATTCAACTGACTTAGGTATATTTTGGGGCTTTGTACTATGGAGCAATAAATCTCAATGTGACACGCTGAGGGAGTCTTGGGGTTGTGTACACATGTAAGTCGATTCAAGACCTAATCTACTGGCAGATGTCTTACGGCTTGAGGTAGGTGGCAATCTCGAGTTAAGAAAACAGGCGTTGTGATGTGAACGGCAGCCTTCGAGGCTGAACCATTCCTTTCCCCCGGTGGGAGACACGACAGACGTTACTGTAAAGCCAAGTTTTATTTTACAGGCTACTGCTGTGAGTCTTTCTTCTTTATATCGTGTTTGATGTTGCTGAATGCTGACGGAATAACAACAAGAAAATCTGATACAACGTAGATCGACTAGCTAACGAAACGGCAGCCAATGCTAACTGAAACTTAGTTTCAATTTCAATTACCTGTGCCCTGTTCAATTAGCAGCATTAATTCACTGGTTCGCAAATTTGGTCTGTGTTGTATCAAATTTTCACGTCAGTCAGATCATTCATATTCCTACCAACAGCACTCGGCAACCTAGAACATCTGGGCTTAGCTGTGGGTTGATTGACACTGGACGATTCCTTTAATGTGGCACTGTGTGGCCCCACTTGGTGTCCACGTCCTGTTACTGTACCTCGCACTGGTTGTTGAGTTTGGTGGAGGCGATGTCCAGCTGCTGGTGCTGCTCGCGGAGCTTGGACAGCTCAGTCTCCAGACGCGTCTGCTCCAGACGTGAGGCGTTCAGCAGGCTCTTCAGGCTCTTGTGCTCCGCCTGCAGCTCACTGTTCTCCCCTAGAAGCTTTTGGTAGGTCTGGTTCAGCCTGGGAGGCGGGTGGAGAAGAGGGACATGGGTGATAGACAACATAGTTGTGGTACAAGAATGACTTGTTTGTGTGCATACACACACACATATACACATACCACAATCATGTTAAATATACACATATTATACGCACGGCACGCACACACACACACACATGCATACACACACTAACCAGTCCTTCTCATCCCTGAGTCTCTGGCACTCAGAGGTGGTGCTCCTGAGCGTCTCTCTCTCTTGTTGCAGCTGCTTCTGCTCCTCTCTTAAGGCCTTCTCCATCACCTCCAGATGGGCCTTCTGCTGCAGCAGTGTGTTATACCTACACATACACACACACACACACACAGACACAGACACAAACACACACACACAAACAAACATATTTGCTGTTTTGCCGACGTTGCTCTGATAGGTCATCGCACTATCCAGTTTGAAAGACAACCACTGACTCCGCCCCTAGGATTGAGCTCAGCCTATCGGTCATGGTCAGACTATACATTTTGATGTTATAGTCTAGCTTGTCAGGCTATCTTACACCTACTTCTTCTATGTATGTGACAAAACGCATCCATGAATTCTCCGCCGCGTCCTACCTGTCCTCCAGTGCATGGTGCTCCAACTCGAGGCTGCGGTGCTGGCTCTTCAAACCGCCATGACGGCCGATCAGTGCCTCGTACTCGGCGGCCTGTCGCTCGTGCAGCGCAGCCAGGCGCTCGTGGTCGCGCAGCAGCAGCTCGTTAACCGTGCGCAGGTCCTCGCGGTCGCGCACCGCTCCGTCCCGCTCGCTCTCCGCGCTGCACTGTTGACGCTGCAGCTGAGCGTTTTCCGCCAGCAGGGCGGCGCTCTGGGAGTTCAGCGTGGACTTCTCCACCTGAGAGAGTAGGCCGGGGGGGTGGTAAGAGAGAGACGAGCGGTGCATTGTGTTTTCCCAGGCTTACCCTCGGGCTACACTGGATGCGTTATGGAAGCATTAAGTCAAGTCATTTAAAAATGCATTTGAAAGACTAGCCTATTTTTTTAGAGTGTTGGCAGCGCTGCCATGTCTGGCGTAGCCACTTCTATTGATTATAGTGGAAGCTAATTGTTACAGCAGATACGGGTAGCCTCCCTGTGAGTAAATCTTGTGCGCTTTCAGTCTAGCCTTAACCAATACTTCTCCCCTCTTTCCAATTTCCTTCAAGACACACATACAGAGTTGCAGACACACAGGCGCATGCATACACACACACACACACACACACACACACACACACACACACACACACACACACCTGCAGTTGGGCGTTCTGCGTCTGCAAGGTGGTGTTGCTCTCCTGCAGCGAGGCGGTCTGTCGCTGCAAAGCCAGGACCTGGGCACGCAGGCCATCTGTCTGAGCCTGCAGCTGCTGCAGCTGCGTCTGCAGAGCCTGGCGCTCCGCCTGCAGAGTAGCATTCTGAATGGAGGAGGAGATGACGGTAGTATAGCGATCAAAGATTCTAGAGCAGAGCATGTAGCACTCCAGAACCTTTAATCGTAATACTTCTGGAAATACTTTCAGCATATTATTTTACAAAACATATACCTATACTCAAGCACCTGTGTACCATTTGTGTCTTGACGCTTTTGTGTGAATGAGTGTGTGTGTGTGTGTGTGTGTGTGTGTGTGCTTGTGGTAGTAAACAAAACTATTTTCAATGCAGCTCATTCCCAGTTCCAAACATAATTTACTCTGTTGGACAGCTGACAGACAGCTGATGTGTTCGCTTACATTCCTCTCCACCTCGATGAGGCGATCCTTGAGCCTGAGCAGTTCCCGGGTGGCCTCCTGGCTCTCCCGCTGCCACTGTTGGACTAAGCTCTCCCTGTGGGCGGAGCCTGTGCATGAGTCCAACCCATCCGAACCAGCATGCTCCTCCTCTTGCCTCTGCAGCAGAGCTTCGTAACTCAGCCTCACCTAGACACAGGTGAAAAGCCAACAGTGTTTTAGTTCCAGTCACTGCTGAGACATTTGTGTGGAGAGTCTTCTTGAAGTGCAACCAATGACAAAGTGGATTTACCATGTGCTCCTTCTCTCTCTCTCTCTCTCCCTCCCTCCCACTCTCTGTGTGTATGTATGTGTATGTGTATGTGTGTGGGGAGGGGGGTGTTTAGACTTCTGTTGATATGAGACCAATGAGAATGTGTGAGATACTATTTGATGTGTTTTTGTATGTTTCTCTTTCTCTCTCTCTCTGTGTGTGTGTGTGTGTGAGTGTGTGTGCGTTCATGTGTATTTGAAAAGGTGGGTAACATGAGATTTTCTACACACAAATTTCACACAGACCACACAGATATCATATCTAGGACAACACAAAAGATTAAAAGATTACAGGCCTATACAAAGTGTGATACAGCGAATAGGACACTCACCACACACACCACATACAATCACATTAGCAATTTAATGCTGAACATTTGTGTTTGAACTGATATTATTCTGCTTTTTTCACGGTTGGCTGAGTAAATCTCCTAGGTGTAGTCTCCGCATCTCAGTCCGCCAGGGTCACGGGATTAGAGCTAAATGTCTGGATATTGTTGCGATAGATGTGGACTTGAGTGCAGGCCTGGGATTGTGGGTCAGATTAGGATTAACTGCCAGGGGAGAGCATTCCAGCATCCCAGCAATCCAGCATAAACCTTTGGTGTCAAGAAGCTCAGCCTACTCTACATGAACATGGGCACTGTGTACATATTTGTTTTTCCAAGATCAACAGTTTATTTTTATGTCGGGTATACAAAAGAGATAAAATGAGACAAGAGAGCAGTGGTCATATTCCCATTTTCTTTCAGAAGAAACAGACACCTGATAGATAAATTATGGTTCAGGAAAGAAATAAGTCCTCCTAAACACACGTGTCTGTATATGAATGCTTGATTTTGTGTGAGCATTGCTCTTGTACTTATCTATCTGCGTGTGTGTGTGTGTGTGTGTGTGAATATACAGTATGCGTGTGTATGTGTGTGTGTGTGTGTGTGTGTATGCAGATGTGGTTCTTACAGAGCGGAGCTCCTGACGCAGTTGCTGGTTGAGGCTGGAGGACTCCTGCAGTCGGGCTTCCAAGGTAGCCATCTTTTCCTCTTTAATCTCGACACACCTCTTCAGAGACGACTCCAGCTCCGACTCCAGCTGCTGCAACTGCTGAGACCTACCAAAAGTCATTGACAGGGTGCCCCAGAGAAATTTGAATATTACAACCAGAGTTGAATAATTAACAAAATGATGTTCTCTCATAGGGCCAAAATTTATAGTGGTGCCTCTGAACGGCAGTACTACTAATGGCCACATGGTGGCAGCGGTGTTTCCACCTACCTGTCATCTAGTCCACCCTGCTGGTGTGCAGATAGAGACTCCTGCAGCTCCTGCTGCTGCATGCAGCCTGCTCTCTCCATCTCCTGTGCAAGCCTCTTCACCTCATTATCTCTCTGCTGGCACCTCAGCTTCTCACTCACCAGCTCCTGTTATAGATGATACACACACACAAACACACACACACACAAACAAACACACATACACACACAAAAACAAACACACGCATACACACACACAAACACACATACATACACACACACACACAAACACAAACACACACATACACACAGATAGTTATGCTGCAAATTAAGCTACTTGGTTGAACTGAAATATATGAACTGGAAAACCACTCTGCTGTGCAAATGCTGACTAAGGGCTTTTCTAATGTGAGATGCTCTTTCTTTTGTTAGGGAGGAATGAATGCAGTATGACCTGAGACCGCTCCCACAATAGAGGTGCCATGGACTGGTGGCTAAAGCTATTAGCTTTCTAGAGAAGTGACAATGCAGGAACATCCACAGACACCAATAGCCCACAGATTTAGCAGACTAAAGTGGAGAGTAGGTGTATGAGATATTTGCCTTTGGTGGGTGGCTGTCTCCAAAGCAACTTCACTGTACCATAGTGGTGTGAATGTTTCACAGTAGCCTATAACTGCTGTTGTTGGTTCTTCTCTCAGTATTGGTTGTCTCCTACTCACTGCTCACAATGTTGCTTGTCTCCAGCTGGCTAGTCATAGTTCATCACCTCCAGTTAGTTACTCATTGATGGTCATGTACAACTCCATGCATCTCCAGCTAGCTAGCTAGTCATAGTTTGTTATCTCCAGCTAGGCGCTAGTTAATAGTCATTCAGTCATCCTCAACTAGCCACTCACCTCCCTCAGTGTGCTGAGAGTCCTCTGGTCGATTGCTGCCTGCTTCAGCATCTCCCTGGCATCCATCTCCAGCTCCTTCACCCTGGTGCCGGCCTCCCGTAGTGCCTCCAGCTCCTTGCCCAGAGCGCGGTTCTCCTTCTCTAGGGTGGCCTGCCGTAGCGCGCTAGCATCCAGCGAGGCCTCCTGCACCTCGGCCCGCTGCCTCAGCCTCCGGTTCTCCTTCTCCAGACGGCCCTTGTCACGCTCCAGCTGCGCCGCCTCCTGCTCCATGGCTCGGCCGTCGGCCTCCAGACGCTCCATCCGCCGGCCGGCCAATCGCAGCTCCTCCAGCGAGCGCTGCAGCGTCTGGTTCTCGGCCTCCAACTCACGGAGCTCACCCTCCAGGCGCCGCAGCCGTCGGGACGAGTTGTCCAGCGCCGAGGCCAGGCGACGGTTCTCTGTGTCCCGAGTGGTGCAGCAGGGCTGGCTAGAGCAGAGCTTTCCAGAGCTGGCGGACCGGGCCGGGGAGATGGTGGGGCTCTGGCCCAGTGGGCTGGCCTCCGAGCGGGGCTTGAGCGGGGACGAATCTGGGCTGGCCAGGTAGACCTCCATGCTTCTCCTCTTCAAACCTCCTGAAGACCCCTTCTCCCTTTCTTCGTTGTCCTCCTCAACCTTGGAGGGATCTCCTTTTTCCTGGAGATCGTTTCTCAACTCCTTCTCCAAGCACCCCTGCAGTCCCTGCTCCTCCTGCAGCACATCCCTCAGCCCAGCCTCCCTCTGCGCCTCTTCACGCTCCTCTTGCTCCACCAGCCTCTTGTTGTCAGCGCTGATGCTGTCCATAGACTCAGACAGGGACTCTGACTTCCTCAGTTCTCCTTCAGAGGGAGCCTCGGTGATGCTGTCGTCCATCTGATTCAGGGAGGAGATGCTCCGGTTCAGAAACTCATTCTCCTCCATCAGCAGCTTCACCTGCACCAACAAAAGTCATTTCAGTCACAACACTTGGGAATCAAAGCATGTTCAGATATAGCCTGGTGGAGATGGAAGATGACACAAACATGGTAAATCAAAGCAGGATTAACAAGCTGAATATTGTATGGATACTGGTATGTGTACATGTGTCATGTGTGTATGTGCATGCATCTTGTATCGGTGTAATGAATCAAATGATGATCATTACAGAATCAATGTATTATTACTGTATATGGATGTAGGTATGTTATGTAGGTGTGTAGGTTGTATGTTTCTGTCTGAACATTTCTGAAGGGAGTCTTGCTTTCTTTTCTACTTACTTTATGAGATATACTCGTATCTTTCCTGTGTTCTTCAGAAGGTTCCCTGGTTCCTTTAAGTTCCTCTACGGTTCTGCGTAGGGCCTGGTTCTCTCTCTCCAGCCTCAGCAGACGGCTACAGGTCCTCTCAGCCACCTCCTCATCTAGAGACTTCAGCACTGCACACATAAACCAAATCCTTTATTTAATTACTATTCACTATTCAACTGTCATTCATCAAACTCAGACATACAGCACGTAACATTACATACATCACAAGGTTTACTGATAGTAAGTTACGATAGTTGTAACACATATACCAGTCATTAAAGGCATTGATGTACAGCGCCCTGAACAATTATTGGCACCCCTGGTAAAGTTGACTAAAAAAAACATATAAAGCCCATCTTAAAAATCTATTAGTAATTGCCCTTAATCACATGATGAAAACATTAAGGAAAAATGCAACCTTGATGAGAAGCAAATTTGTTTTGACAAAGAACAATGCATTTTAAGGAAATAAATAATTTTGTACAAAAATTACATGTGCAACAATTGTTGGCAACCCTGCATTTTGTACGATGTAATGCTACCCTCTGTCAATAATGCAAGTGTGAGCCATCTCCTTTGACATGCCACAGAGTTGGAAAACTCAATAAATGGATCTGACACCTTCCTTTTCACATCCAGATCGTTCAGATTCTGGTGCTTCCTTCTCTATAGCTCAGCCCATTGGTTTACAATACTGCTAAGATCAAGGGACTGAGATAGCAATGGTGGAGGCTTGATTTGGTGATCAGTAAGCCACATTCATGTTTATATATATACTTGTGTTTTGATTTAATGACCTGTTGGATGAGACAGGCATGGCCGACTTGTTGTCTTGTTATAGACAGACAGATTGTGATTTAAAATGGTCAAGTATTTCATGGAGGAGGTCATGATGGCATTCCACCCTAATGATTCCTAGAGCCTTTGGAATTAAAACGACCCAAACCATCAAAAAACCATCACCATAACGACCTGTTTGCAGTATAGAAATTCTTCTACACGCTTCACCCACCATGAGTCAAAAAAGTTCAACTGTCATCCCATCTGACCATAAAACATGACTCTAGGCAAAGTCCCAATGTCATTAGCAACTCCAGTAATTCAGTGATTAAATGACAAGAAAGCCTTTCTTGGTAAGCATTTTCAATAGACCTACAAACACAGAGGATCACTCCCAAAATGCTCCTTATTTCTCCCACAGTGGCCCTCAGGGAATATTTAGCTTCTCTTACCACCCTTCTCACTAAACTTGGGGGCAAGATTAACATGGGTCCTTATCTAGGCAAGTCCTGGCTTAAATTTTGAGAATGCATTTAACCTCTTATACTTAATCTCTTTTTTATACTGCACTTTTATTACACTGTTGCACTTTCAACTTAAAATAGTGCAGTTTTTATGTTAGCAATATGCACTCTTTGTTAGCTTCTTTCATCGTGTTGCAGCTTGAATGTTATCCTCTTTTGTAAGTCGTTTTGGATAAAAGCATCTGCTAAATGCATAAATGTAAATGATGTAACAGTTTCAGTTGATTCAAGTTATTGTTTTGTTATTGTTGTTTCTTTATGAGGAGGGATTATTTTCTATCATTTTTATTGGGAGATTTTATAGACCTTGAGGCAGACCCCCAAATTTGGCCCGTCAGAGACACTCAAGGGCTCATTTTGTTTTTTGGCAAGGTGTGCCACCTAGAGTTGACTTCAATGTTGTATCTATTTATTTTTGCTGTGTTCTTTTTATATGCCTGGCTGCAACTTAATTTCCCCTTCATGGGATAATAAATTTGACTTGACTTGACTAGACTAGAAAGTATGTGATAGCATTGCATTCAGGGTGGCTTTTTGTGTTTTGTCTGCCTGTTTATAATGGGCATGACTAGGGTGATAACACACAAAACAACTACCACGAATGCAACACTGTCATTTATTTTCTAACTCTAGGCTGGTATACCATTCCAAAAATCACTATATGACTTACTGCCCTGAGGCGGTGCTGACGTGCTGACCAACCCTCTGGCTCAAGGATTAATAAATACAAAACAAGCGTGTGTGTGTCTGTGTGTGTGTGTGTGTGTGTGTGTGTGTGTGTGTGTGTGTGTGTGTGTGTGTATGTGTCTGTGCGCGCGCGTGTGTGTATCTGTGCATGTATGTGTGTCTCTCTGTGTGTGTGTCTGTGCATGTATGCGTGTCTGTGTGTGTGTGTGTGTGTGTGTGTGTGTTCCCTCTCTGTCCCCACCTGATCCATCAGGTGTGTCGGAAGCCTTGCTGAGCTGCTCCAGCTCCCAGCCCAAGTGCTGTGACTCCTCCATGCTCCTCCTCTGGGCCATCTCCAGGAACAGGTTCTCCTCCAGCAGCTCCTCCATGCGCCGCCGCTCTGATGAACGCTCCTGCATCGGAGATCAGGGGGAGACGGAGGTTTGCTTAAAAAGTTGTGGTTTCTGACCCATTAACCACTTAACATGTGCTAATATATATTTTTATATCTTTTGTTCTTCTGTACACACACACCTCCTCCATGTCGTGGATCTTGGCCTGTAGTTGCAGACTGTGCTTCTCAAGCTGGTGGAGTTTGTCGGAGCGCGCCCTAGAGCCCTCCAGCTGTTCCTCCAGCATGGCCTTGGTCTCCAGCAGCACCTGGTTATCCTCCTTCAGCTCCTGCGCAGGACACACAGAACGGGATTACACACACACACACACACCACACACACACACACACACACAGTCTGACACTGTGCTGAAAGAGGAAAACTGTGTAGAGAAACAGGGAGAATGTTTGAGCTGCAGGATTTTTTTTTCATTACAGTAATCCACTGTGTGAAAGTAACCACTGAGTCTTTAGTTAACACACACACACACACACACACACACACACACACGAGTTCATACCTCCACTTTGGCCTTGTAGAACTCCAGGTTGTGGAGTCGGTCGCGGTAGCGGCCCACTTCACTCTCCAGCTTATCGGCTCGGAGCGCCTTCTCCCGCAGGGCGTCCACCTCGTCCCGGTACGTCCTCGCTGCTCGCGCGTCCGCCAGCAGCTGCATGTTCTACATGACCACACAAGACACAGATGACGATTAGTATTTCATTTATTCTGTTCAACTTGCCTGCTTGGCAAGTTAGTCATTCGGTTTGTTAGGTGACCAATAGTTTAACTTTTTCAGTATAGAATTTTTGCAGATTCATTTAGAAGAGACAAATAGTGCATCAAACAGGAGAGTAAGGACTATGGATGGTGATTATGACTGTTTGTTTGTTTGTGAGCTGTTGTTGTTTGTTTGTTGAGTTTATCTGTTTCATAATGACAGATATAGATTCACCTCAAATGTCACATAAATTCCCTAACACCCAGATGCACTAAAATATTTACAGCTGTAAGCGCCTTTGCAATGTTTATCCCTGGACAGTGCTGATGTTTGTAAATAAGCACTTCATAGCATCCATGTTGCTCATATCCAGAGAACACTTACATAACAATCTCCCAACAAAAAGTACAACATTATTGTCACCACAAACATTATTGTCACCACCAAAAGCATAGTTCAGTGTTTTAAATTGTTCTTAGCAAAATTAGTGAGTTATAAGTAATTAACTAATAAGTAATTAATCATAAGTAATAAGTACTCAGTAATTAATCATAAGTAATGTGTTATGAGTTATTAGTTATTAATATTTAGGCTATTAATGGTTTTGCTGTGGGGCTGTAGTAGTGAGTAATTAGGTGGTGTTTGATGTGGGGCTGGTGTGTTAGTGGAGTAGCCTACCTCCTGTTGAACTCTCCTCAGCTCAGTCTCCATGCTCTCCAGCTCTTGCCTGCAGTCCAGCAGCTGCTCACTCTTTTCCTCTCTAGATGTGTGTGTGTGTGTGTGTGTGTGTGTGTGTGTGTGTGTGTGTGTGATGGAGAGACACAATACATAGATGTGAGTGTGCTTCATCCTTCTATAGGAGAAATCATGCAATCTTCTACATGGACTCACCTCCAAAGAAAATAAATCATGCATGCACACACACACATACACACACACACACGCACACACAGATACACACACAAACACCGTGATGCAACCATCCTATGCGTGACTTGTTGCTTTCTCTCTCTCCCCTTTTTAATCCACACGGCCCAGGCTTTGGATTAGATTTACGTCCTTTTTGACATGTGCTCATGTACTTTACCCTCGACAACGGCAACGCTTACACACACACACACACACACACACACACACTCACACTGAAACACAACACTACCCGCCCACTTCTGCACCCCCACACATCCCTATGTCATCCCAGAGCCATACGCCATACAAACCACACACTTATGCTTTGTGTGGGACTACACTGAATGCCCCGCAGCTACCATCATCAAGCCCAGTGCCAAACAAAGGCAGCTCAGAGAGAGAGAGAGAGAGAGAGAAAGAGAAAGAGAGAAGAAGAGGAGGCAGGGAGACATGGGTTTGTGGGGAAGCCCAGGCTGAATGCTCGGTAACATGGATACATCTATGACTACCGCTGTCATTGTAGATCAGTGTGAGGGAGGCACCTATAAAGTCCCTCCAAGGGAACGTAACCTGATCTGTGTGTGTGTGTGTGTGTGTGTGTGTGTGTATGTGTGTATTTGGGTGTGTATGTACAACTGTATGTGTGTGTGCAACTGTATGTGTGTGTGTGTGTGTGTGTGTGTGTGTGTGTGTATGTACTGTATGTGTGTGTGTGTGTGTGTATGTGTGTATGTACAGTGTGTGTGTGTGTGTGTGTGTGTATACACAGGGAGCACAGGGTAAAGTAGAAAGAGAGGGGACCCAATGCTGCACAATCCACAGGTCTCGGGGAGGCTGTGTGGATCTGCAGCTCCCTGAGAGACACCACTAAGAGGAGGAGGAGGACGAGGCCGAGGAGGAGGAGGACGAAGAGCAAAGTGGGTCAGCAGCGAGAGTGAAAGGGCCTGGCTCCGAGTCGCTGCACTCGGCTAATCTGGGCCAGCCACCCCCGAAAGGCTTCTGATCATTTACCAGAGCTGAGCTGCCTCTCCTTCAAAACTGGCACTTCCAAACATGTGGAGGTTGACAAACATTGGATCCCACACTGCAGAGATTTCATCAGCTAGGCTGTATATATAAATATCAGTTGGAGGCCCTGTGAAGAGCACATGTCATATTGACTAAAGATTGGCCCTGAAGGCATTAGTGTAGTGGTGGGCACTGCGGCTCTAGTGACATGAGTTATCTGTACCTAAAATCTATCAAGACCTGCCGTATAACTGCACATACACATCTATGACTGCAGCTTTCATTATCAATCAGTCTAGTGAAAGCACCCTCATCCTCATTATCACAATCCCAGTAGAGAATGAATCACCATGGAGTTGCTAGGCTGGCTGGCTGGCTGGCTGGCTGTGTGTGTGTGTGTGTTCATGTGTGTGACTCACAGCTCCTGTCGGAGGCGCCGTATCTTGGCCTTGGTGTCGGCCAGCTCGACGCCAAGGTGCTGCTGGGAGGCGGGCAGGTGGAGACCCATGGGGTCCCCAGGGGACGGGATCCTGGTCGGGGTCAGCTGACCGCTCTCCCTCTCCTGCAACAGTTCCATGATGGTCTGCACACACAGGCACAACACAACACAGAAGGGAGAAGACATAACATTTCAAACCAAGCAAAGGAAACAAAAATGATACAGACTTTTTGGGTACAAATTCGCAACTCTTTGAAGGTGTTTTTTTCTCTCCCTCTCTGTATGGCAGTAAAGTAGGTCGCTGGCAAATCAGTTCCACTTTTTCCTGATTTCCTCTGAGAGCTGACTGATATGCACGAGTTTGTTGCAAGTAGGAAGAGCCAGACTAGACTATCAACGTGAGAAAAACAAGTGAAAGCCCCCAGTCTGCTGCTGCTGGTCGCCTAAATAATACTACTAGTAAAAGTAACAGATCCGGGCCAGACGAGGCCCTGATGAGGACCAGATCCGGAGAGCAACCTCACCATCCTAGGCTCATATCTAGACTTTAACATTCAGCCCCTTTCTCTCTTTTGCTCTCTCTATCTCTCTGTCACTCACTTTGTGACATTCACTCTCTCTTTGCATCTCTCTCTCTCTCTCTGTGGTGAGGTTCTTGCTGGCTCAGCATGTGAGACCACAGGTCTATTGTGACTCATCAGTCACTCAGTCAGTCAATCAGTTCAATCAATCGCTCCATCCATCATCTATCCAACCATCCACTAACCACCCATTCATCTGTGATCTGCTGTGGAATGGCGATTTAGGTGAGTGTGTGTGTGTGTGTGTGTATGTGTGAGTCGCATGCGACAAGGGGGCAATTCAATTCAATTCAATTCAAAGTTGAGGCTGATTTTCACTAGTGTTCAAAGCGTCAGGTTATGACAATAGCAGTCTATTATGAATCTCTTATGAGTGAGAACTACATTTTGTCTGACTACAGAAAAAGCCATGTCTCTGCCTTTCACTACATCAAAACAGGGCCCATGCTCAGAGCATATACTGTGTAAGTAGTTAAGCTACATTTAAACATGCAGCCAAGCAATTAATCTATGTGACTAAGCTTCTTTTAAACTGATTCATATGCCACTAAACATCCAAGCAGATACTATAAAATATGACAGGTAGAGTCTCTTCATTAGCACTGCTGTTTTTTTAAAGTGTTATAGTGTGTAAAAACACAATCTCACACACAGTGGTGCTTTCTGAACTCCAATTAGAAGCCTGTCTTGTGAGCTGCAGTGCCAAAACACAGCAGTTAACAGTTAAGTTCTGCCCCTGAAAGAGAGACTGAATTAATTTGATCCTTGAGTGCTAAAAAATAATCGCTTTTGAATAAAGAAAACACTTGTGATTTCTAGCTTGCTTAGCCAGCTGAGGAACAGAAGTGGACTGTTCAGTACATTTTCAGATGTCATTTTTAGAAAAAACATGTGAAATTGATTTAATATTCTACTTTATTTAATATTCGAGTGACTAAAACATACAAATAGGCACACACACACACACACACACAGTACAATGAGTTGCATGAATGATATTCCTAAGTGTACCTAACATCTAGCATCAATGCATTAGACTGTGTGAAGTTCTGCAGTCAGCACCATCTCACTTAAAGCACATATCTGACCCAGGCTGGGTCATTGTAGCAGAGGCACCAGACAGAGGATGTTTACCTCCAGCTGCTGGTCACGCTGGTCCACCAGCCTGCGGAGATGCACCGCCATGCTCCTGGAGAGGGCGTCCAGGTCCTCAGGGCAAAGGTCGCTGACCTCCAGCCAATGCAGGTCAAACACGCTGTCTTGACTGTCAGTGACCTGTCAGACGTATCGATCACACACAGTCAGACACACGTATTTGCAAAGACGTGCACACAAACACACACACACACATACAGACACACACACACACACATACACAAAAAAGGCATAAAGAGAGCAAACACAGTCACACATGGACACACAAACACACACACACACACACAAAAGGCACACAGAGATCACACACAATCACTCATTTGCATAAGCACACGAACAGACAAAAACACACTCACATATATAGCCAGTAACAATCGCCCATTTCCAATGCACCAAACACGTACTATAGCCTACCTATCAATATGACTTCTTTGCTGTCAATATTCTATGCTGTGTATCGCCCCCCCATATTTAAAACAACACATTAGGACATTACATGTGCCCCACTAGTGTCGTTGTTGGGGTCGTCCTACACTTTCTACATCTAGCGAGTAAGTAAACAAGCCTCTTGATGTGTACAGGGCTGCTATGGGAAATGCCCTAAGGCTACAGCAGGATGGTGGATAACCCTACAGTATATGGCATCACATGGCATGCCTCTAGATTGTCATGTGTCACTGCACTGCAGGACAGATAGAGAGAGAGAGAGAGAGAGAGAGAGGAGTGGCGGAGAGTTTTCATATGAGAATGGACTCATTAACAGCTGAGAAGATCCTGTACTTTAGATTTAAGCCTTAGCCGTCTTTGACTGAGAATCACGTAGCTACAGAAGTGCTCAGAAAATGCTGGAAAATGGTATCTCTGTGTATGTCTGTTTCAGTTGTGTTGCCAACAGTTACCAATACACTCAGTTTTGAGTTGCTCGTTGCAGATTGTAATTGCATTAGATTTTGTCTACCTTGGAAGCCATTCGATTAGGCTATTGATACAAGGTGATCAATGAGAGCGTAGCGATTAGATCACTGGGTATGTTCAAGAAAAACCCGGAAAGAGCAATGAGGTGTCACCCAGTGGGGAGAATAAGTGTCTTTTAAAAAGATATTTTTACTTATTGTTTAGTATTGATTGATCTAGTTTCCCTGCCTAAAGTTGGTAAAATCAGGCTAGAAACACACAAAAAGTTGTTTGTGTCTCTCAGTGGTATGAAATAGAAAGCAGTTTCTATGTCAGAGATGAACTGCAGACTTTACTGAAAAAAACTTTACTGAAAAAATGCTGAAGTTAAGAGATAATACAATAACTATGGGGAGGACTGTTATAAAAATGTCTGGCAGAAGAAAATTTGGGCCAAAGAAAATGTAGCCATATGAAACACCATGTGAACTCACCATGTGAAATCAGTCTGAAAGTCTGTCCCACAATGTCTATGGTGAGCCTTTTCAAATAAATGTTTGCTTAGACTTCCTGTTTCGCTTACAGGCTTTTGAGCCTTGGGGTCACGAGGTTTAAAAAAAAAAAAAGCTACCCACACAGACAGACCTAACGATATAAGTGTTTAAAGGTAGCTCTTGCTATTCTACTGTAATTACACCAACCAATCAGGCGTTAGAAACAGAGAGGAGAATGGCGTAATTTAAATGTCTGCCAATATCAACAAAACATCGTCAACTTTTTTGCATGAATGGCAGACTCTGACAAAATCACAACTTTTTCTTGGTTCTGACATGCTACCTCTTGGATGTGGGATGCTATGGCCGCTTTAGTGCCAAAGTCCAGCGTCTGGATCTTCTCAATGTATTCTTCTTTTCTGTGACACTAGAGACAGAGAAGGGAGAGAGGCACATTGAGGTCACATAGACCAAGAGAATGAGAGAGGGAGAGAGAGAGGGAGAGGGAGGGAGGGAAAGAGAGAGAGAGAGAGAGAGAGAGAGAGGGAAAGAGAGAGAGAATGACACTGCATAAACCACACATTCCTGCTCCTTCCTCCACACGGGGGGTAAATGGGGTCAAGGGCTGTAGTGTTACTGTAACTTGGAGGCCTAATGAAGCCCTGTGTGTGTGTCTGTGTGTGTGTGTCTGTATGTGTGTGTGTGTGTGTGTGTGTGTGTGTGTGTGTGTATGTGTGTGTGTGTGTATATATGTGTGTGTGTGTGTGTGTGTGTGTGTGTGTGTGTGTGTGTGTGTGTGCATGTGCCACACAGGGACGGAACAAAATCAGGACTCCAGCGGACTCAAGTGACCTCCATGCAACTCATATAGTCAGGCTCAGTTCAGCACTCAGCTCTCTTGCTGCACTCATGGAGTGGACACGCATTAAGCTTCTTAACTGATCAAATTCAGCAACATCAATAGTGATGAGGCAAAATGTGCCACCACTGCCTGGCATTTATAATAAGATACTGATATCGATATATCGACATATATCGAGGGGCAGACATGGCCTACTGGTTAGTGCTTCCAGCTTGTAACCGAAGGGTGGCTGGCCCGATCCCTGACCAGTTGACCATGGCTGAAGTGCCCTTGTGCAAGGCACCTAACCCCTCACTGTTCTCCGACCGCCACTATAACAGGCAACCAACTGCTCTGGGTTAGTGTGTGCTTCACTTCACTGTGTGCTGTGTGTGTGTCACTAATTCACGACAGGGTTAAATGCAGAGACCAAATTTCCCTCACGGGATCAAAAGAGTAGATTATTATATATATTATATTAATGGCTTTGACATCATAACACTACTCTACTCTACTCTATTTATGCAGAAAGTAGGCTATGGACAAATCACTTAGTTAATCTTCTCTCAGCCTCAAATCCAAGAACCATTTTCTGTCATATCTTAAACACTAATACGTACTACACACATATACAAAATATATTGAACATAAAAACGTATATATGAAACTGAGTGTATACGGTGTCAGTAACTGGTGTCTAACACACATACATGTACAGTAGGAGTGTATAATGCATTGTAAACGTTGGCATAATCTGGCATTACCTGCACTGCACATCCTAGTAACAGCAGCAGCAACTTCTTCATCTCCTCCAGGCTTTGATCTGAAACACACACACACACACACATCAATCCCCTTCATTTACAATCCCTGCCCATCCACTATCTATTATACAGCGGGATATGACTTACTGGGAACAGTGGTCATTCTCATGTCTATAAAAAAAAGGAATTAATCTCCTCTTTCCCCCTCTCTGCTGAAGTAGGCTTAAGCTATCCTGTCCTATCCTGTCTCATCCTATCCTATCTGGGGCCCTTCGTCAGGCTGGTGCGGAGAGGAGAGGAGAGGAGAGGAGAGGAGAGGAGAGGAGCGGAGCGGAGCGGAGCGATGGCACAGTGGATTTAGGTCAGACGTGCCTCAGCCACCCAGTGTGCCACAGCAGCAGCAGCAGTGGTGGTGGCAGCGTGGGGCCCCACAGACTAATGCCAGTGCAATTGAATTAAAAACCTGCTGAGCCTCGGCGTGTGTGTGTGTGTGTGTATGGAAGGGATCGCTGGGTGAAAATCACAGACTAATGTGGTTTAATTGGGCAAGAGAAATGCTACGAATCCATGCTGCCATTAACCCAATGAGGAATGCAACCAAACCCAAGAAATTTCACTTCGCTCATTCTAGCAAGTTAATAGACTGGCATGCCATAAGGTATCACATGAACAAGACCGTGGACAGGAAGTGCTTACAAAACAATGCTACGAAGCCTACTCAATAAAGATGCAATGGATTAAATTAATTCATCTGATCTCATCTCATCAATCATCAGTTTAATTCCGCAGTGAAATTCATTGCACAAATCAATAAAAGTGATCGTAACCACTTATTCCAAAAGGAGTCTTGTCCTGCAGTGTCAATACAATACAGTAAGGGCTTCTGCACTTTTGAATTCCAAAGTGGGTCGGCAGAGTTTGCTAATTGCATGTGGGGTTGTATTGAAAACGATGGAATAAAACTAATGTCAGAGGCAAAGTGAGAGGCAGAGGAATAAAAGGATGTCAGAGGCAAAGGGCTCCACACTATCTGGTGCTGGTGTGCAGAGGCCTTTTCACAATGTAATGCTCACCACAGAAGGGGTTGTGAGCTGTGTGTGGATGACTTTTTACTATGCAATGCTCACCACAGAAGGGGTTGTGAGCTGTGTGTGGATGACTTTTTACTATGCAATGCTCACCACAGAAGGGGTTGTGAGCCGCGTGTGGATGACTTTTTACAATGCAATGCTCACCACAGAAGGGGTTGTGAGCCGCGTGTGGATGACTTTTTACAATGCAATGCTCACCACAGAAGGGGTTGTGAGCCGCGTGTGGATGACTTTTCACAATGCAATGCTCACCACAGAAGGTGTTGTGAGCCGTGTGTGGATGACTTTTTACAATGCAATGCTCACCACAGAAGGGGTTGTGAGCTGTGTGTGGATGACTTTTCACAATGCAATGCTCACCACAGAAGGGGTTGTGAGCTGTGTGTGGATGACTTTTTACAAT
>PYXC01001445.1:522500-540000 GCA_015244755.2 Tenualosa ilisha | reverse complement strand
GGCAACAGCTGTCTTAGATTACATGCTAGCAAAGAGGAATAAGAACTTCACAAATATGTCAGTAACAATGCTGTTGTTTATGGCATCACCTCTACACTCCAATAGAATCTGTGACCACCAAAAAATGCCTATGCAGCTTCATGAACAAGCACAGAGCACCTTTATAGTACCAAGGATAGGCTAGACATATATATTCATACTTACATTTCCCCCATTATCTTGTTCAGGCAGTATCCATCCACCAACTCAGTATACTCTGAGAGTGCACTGCCATCCCTCTCACCTATGTACCCAAACGTCTTCACCTAAAATAAAACAATGACAGTATAACAAAGGATACAAACTAGCTGATAGTTACCACTATACTGGTCATAACTTTACAGGCAAGATTTGGCATCAAAGCTTAGATTTCAAAGACAAATTGATACAACTGTATTTAGGAACATGGGGTCCTTACCCAGGTGACAAGGGGAGTTAGCATGAAATGCTCCAGTGAGGGCAGAATCTCACTACCCATTTTGGTATAGGACAAATTCATCCAAGACTTTGCAGAATGTTCAGTTTATGCTGTCGACCATCCAGGTGAAGACAGAAGCAATCATTCGGTCGTCCAGTCGAAGCAGAGAGAAAGAAATTTTCCTCATTGCGTACACTGAAATGTTGCTGGTGAGACCTTCAATCCGGTGTCCTGCAGACGTTTGATTTCGCAGCTTGTAAAAACTACTTAAGAGTCACGCCTTCGTCAATCCATGTTCAGTGGTGACCAAATCGCAAGTCTCTCTGTCGCTGTTCTACTGATATAATTTCATTTGAAACGATAGGAATGTTGTTAGGCATTGTTTAAAGAAGATTCCATTCCTCTGCATCGCTCGTACCGCGTATTCCCATCTCGCACGAACGGCTGGGGCATTGCAGCCGCAACTGCAGAGGACCGTGATTCCTTCCCATTGTAGCCAACCACTCACGACTCGTCCACTTTTCTCTACAGATTAGATAGACATTGAACGTCATCGCTCTACCCGGTCTGAATGAGCGGGTTTTAACCACATAGTGTGCTATCTCGCTGGCTACCTTTCATTGTGCTTATGCCATGGGAGAGGGGTGGGGGCGCAGAGGCACTCTCATTATTAACCTTGTCCAACACATACACATACACCTACACACACACGCACACACAATGACGATGATGACTACAATTAATTTATTCCCTTACAATAACACAACAACAAATATGATGCTTCCAATAGCTCATGCCATTCCGTCCTGCGCTTTTAAAGTTTTAAAACTGAAGTACTAGATAGAATGCCAGAAATGTAAGACATAAATCTTATAAGAATGAGATAAGGCATAAAGTTTTAGAAAAGCTAACACAAGATCTATTGGCCTATGTCATGTCAGAAATATGAAATTACACTCTTGCCGTATCATGATGCTCTACAATCAAATCCCCCACTCTGACAAGTTGACATGTTCGCAGCCTAAATGCTATGTTGTCACATGCCATCCATGATCTAGAAAATCCATGGCAACACCACAAAGTACCAATGGACGACCATTAAAACATCTCTGACCTTAATCTGTTGCCATAACAACCTGACTCCACCCCATCCTGATGGCTTGTTGGTCTTAAACTGAGATCTCAGGGCCCGAGGAGTTTTCCGGGATTTTTTGTTTTGTTTCGTTTTTTGTTTGTTTGTTTGTTTGTTTGTTTGTTTGCCCTGGAACCCATCATAAGTTGTCTGGTTCTCTAGGCCTATGCGATTTCTACATATGTTCCCTGTAAACAGGACTATGCATATGCTCTTGAAATCAAATACTGGAGAAAAGAATCATTTTGGTGCCAGGTGCCTGATGCAGTTACATATTCCCGAGGTGATGTAAATGTAATTGTTCAAAACAGTCTGGGCATTTCCCATAATATTGATCGGGTAAATTCTTTTACCTGGGACGTCGCGAGCAGTTTTAAATGGAACAATATTACACTACCACCTTGTGGTCAAAATTGGGTATTGTCTCAATTGTAAATAAACTGCATTTGGATTTTTGCGTTGTGTAATGCACTTCATCAGTTTTCATCATTTTGTTTTCAGAGAGAATGCTTAAATATAGAATCTAAACCTATAAGTGGTTAGTTATAATAAGCTAAAGTGCTTTTTTTCAGTAAGAAAAACAACGAGGGTCTCATTACATTAACCATTAGCTGTGAAAGAGACTACAACCTGCAAACGTTCTGTCTTTTCTGCAATTAATGCAATCTAAAACAAGTCAAGTCATCTCTCTGAGAGAGAGAGAGAGAGAGAGAGAGAGAGACTTTCCCCAGACCTCTTTCCAAACTCCAACCGCTCCCTTTGGTGATTGGCTGGAGCAGTTTTGCAGTTTTGTTCAGGGTACAGGCTTACTCCACCTTGTTTCCAGTTCTCAGAGACAGTGCTGAGTATAAAGACTTTTTTTAACAGTTTTTTTTACAGTGTAGGCTACTCACAGAATAGAGAACTATTGGACAGTAGGATGATATTTCCTGAATGTGATAAGAATGTTACAGGTTAAACTTCGAATCACAGGCAGCCCAGTTTGTATACTCATAAAGCCGTTTAGAAATCATTGATTTAGTTGACTGACCTGTTTGGGCAAAAACGGTCACTCTCACCGAAACATCCACTGGCTCATTACGGACAAATAGAAAACGTAATTCTTAGAGTGTAACTCATCTCTTGTTTTAAATCCTACATCCGCCAGTAGGTGGCGATAACAGATAATGGTATTCAGAGCTGCATATGTGCGATGCATTATTGAATGAACGTTTAATATGTAATGTGCAAAGAAGTTATGAAAGTGGGGAATAAAGAGAAAATGGAGAATGATCTCTCGTGTTTTGCTAGGTGCTTACTTAGGCCTACTAGTTTGTGAATATAGTTGGATTGTAGGATGCGTGAGGAATGAAACAGAGTGATCTCCGTGGTGAACCTTTTTTGAATGGGGCAAAAGCTCTGAGTATGCGAAAGTGATGACTATTGTGTTCAGATTTATCAGACTCTTACATGGATGGATGGTAAGTCAAAATTGCTTACTTTCTGTAAAGCAGTGCTGAAACATCCTTTCACAGCAGGAACACGTATTGAATAATACTGAATAGGAATGCTTAGTGTGGCTACTGGCCACTTCCCAGGCACAGGTGCTCTACACTTAAATTTTGACTTTAGTAATAACAGATTATGTGGCTCAAAGGTAAATCAACAACCTAAATAAAACCTTTACATGTTTCAACTATTGCATGAAGGTGCCAGACAGTGAGAAGACTTTTGACTTTTGACTTTTGACAGTTGACTTGCCATTATAATTGAAACGTGAAAATGTGTCATGCACAGTTTCAAAAACTACTGTGACATCTGAAAATTCTGATTCTGTTTTAATAACAGTCAAGTATAGAGCGAGTGCAAATGATTTCATCATTTCAGAGTCATACACCTCACATTCACTTGTACTGGTTATAGTTGTGGAAGACGTAGCAGTAAGGTCAAAGCGGTCAAGCTTGAAAATCTCTGAACAAGCATGCAGTGTACACACTTAAGTATACAGTAACAGTAGTACTATAGAAGTAGTAGCAGTAGTAATCATAGTAGTAATCGTAGCAGTAATAGTCCATTTGTGTCAACTGGAAGTAATTCTCTAAGAGGACATGACGTGACGTGAGAAGTCATACACAATAGAGCAGGCAAAACTAGGCTTTGGCCACAAGAACCACTGACCGACTGAAGTCAGCAAGAACCACTGACCGACTGAAGTCAGCAATTACGCTGTTGAGGTGTTCTGTTACTAGCCATGATGATTTGAAACTTTGGCAGTATTGTGTCTACAGTAGTGTTGGTTCATTTGTGTGCTTTTATGTATGAAATGACAAGACAAATGTTGCCCAAATGGCCAATGTATCAAACAAAAAAGGTGTCAGAGACCAAATATTTGGCCTTGTATAAAACATGGTGATTAGAAAAGTATAAAAACGAGCAAATGTTCTTTATAATTTAAAAAACAATAAAAATGATATCTATGTCATATAAAGGCATACTGATAGAAAATGTTGAAAATGTTTAAATGGATTTACAAAGAAACATGCATTCTTGGGAATGAAAGTGTAGTGCAAACACATGAAACAATGATTTGATTTCTATGTCGTGTACCCGCAGTACATAGTCTCCATGGCAGGGGTCACTAGAGAACCCAGATTTCCAGTGTCTCCCAGCTTCACATGCAGTTGTCTTGGGACAGTTAAAAGTATACATTACATTGTGTTGCTTCAAGAACTGTTTCAGAAAAAAAGTCTTTTAGTTGCTGTGTTTTTCTACGTATCAAAGTTAGTCCATGACTCTGCTGAATGTTTAGCACTTTCCATCTCTGTCTCTCTGTTGCCAACCCCTCTCTCAACCAATGAGAGTTTGGGAGCTTTTAGTGCACTTCCTGTTTGACTTGTAACTTCCTGTAGGCTCTTGGCATACTGGGAGAACCAGTCTCTCTCAAAGGCTGCCTTCACCTGGTCCAGAAGAGAGAGCCTGCCATCCACGTGTCCTCTGGAGGGCTTGATCACGAGCCCAGTCCCAGCATTGAAGGTAAAGTCATTTCCAACCCAGTCCAAGTTTCCTTAAAGAAAAGAGGACATGCTTTACTTATGACTTGAGATTAATAACCAGTAAAAGACTTTGTAAATGAAAAGATAAAATTAGCATTTAAACACACACACATACACACATAGATGTAGACATGAGACCTACCTATATATAAAGCATTGTCAGTCACCATGTACTTGTTGTGGTTGAGCTCCTCGTCATTTCTGTACATCCCTTCATTGGCACTGAAAAATTTCTTGTAGACACAACAAGCAACAGGAGAACAGTCTAGTGAGAATAATTCTTATTTAACATAAAGGGGACAGGAACAGGAACTCTCTCTTTCTTCATGTCAGGGACCTTCAGAGCACGGTAATTAATGGGGATTAAAAACATAGCCCCAGGGCCTGCAGTAATGTAAGGATGTCCCATAGTATTATAGAGCTCAGTGGGTGGTGAAAATTTCATGTACAGTCATTATTAAGCTGTCACTGCTACCCATGCCATGGGAAATTAAACCACCACAGCTAGACTTGAGTTGGCACTGAGTCTGGCCAGGTAGCTATTCAAACATCACTCACTATTTGCAACAAGGCAACATGCAGCAAACTCACAGAGAAAAATTTAGAGGCCCTGATTTAAAAAGATGGACGTAGTGCAAACAACTTGTCAACAAGCAGAGTTCTTGTGCATTATCAATACTACTACGTGGCATCCCATATGAAAAAGTTCTGTTGAAAACACTATATGATTCATATACTGTAGGTCCTAACAGAATAATGTAAGTAATGACCATAAAGGTCAGCATATATAATTTGTATAATGTCAGTCTGTCTATATTGCATGTGGGAGCTTTCAGATGACTTTTGTCCTTAACGTCTTGCATACAATGTTACATATGTTACACATGTTGCCTTATTGAATTCACCTCAGTTTGACAAAGAGAACTGACCATGACCTCTGATTCAACATTTTGATTCAGCATGTTGATTCAGCATGTTGAATCGGCCACAAACCAGCCAGCAGAGGTCTGCTGATGTCAGTGCAACAACGCACACTGTTCAAAATTGGACCACAGACACTCACTGACAGGACTTAACACTATCAGATATCCGAGCATCAGCCCAGTGTGCATACAATTATAGACTTATGTATAGAATTATGTGTTTTGCTTGGCGTGAAAATTGCGTGTCTACCCACCACTTCCAGGTTGCAGTCCACCAGGTGCAGGCAGAGCGAGCTGAGGGAGGAGGCAAAGTTAAACGTGTACGGGTGTGTCCGATCCCAGAGGCTGACCAGCAAGCGTATGGTCACCCGTCTCAGGACCAGCGCCTCTCGGAGGGCCTCGTCAATCGCTGACCAGTACCTGGAGGATAGACGGCCAGTTGGTCATCAAAATACTTATAAAATATTTATTTACAGGCTTTTGTAAGATAGATTTGGATTGAATTTATTGGAAGACAAAGTGTAAATAGGAAACAAGTGAGAGGGAGAGGGAGACAGAGAGAGGGAGAGAGAGAGATGGGGTTGGATGGGTTAAATGACTTGATTCGTTGGCTGAATTCGAACCTGGGTCCTCATGGATACCAGGACCTACGCTTGGCAAAAACCCTTGAAACCCATAACACAGTCCTTGGGAAATCAGACCAAAACCTACGGCTCTGTCACAGATGTGCACCATAATTTACACACCACTGACAGTGTGCACCATCATTTGCAGGCATAGAGACTTGCTCTTGGTTTAACTACCGGAAGCCAAGGGCTAAGCAATAATCACCCTCCATGTGGGAATCCTATGGGAAATTTCCACTGTCTTAAATTTGACCAAACCTGTCAACCTACAGGACCAAGGAACAGGATTTCTGACAATGGCCTGAGGGGGAGAGAGAGAGAGCAGGAAAGCGTGAATGAGGATAGAAAGGACAGACGGCATGGCTGGTTGGTCTTGGATAATTTGGAGCTAGTCATGACTGAACTCAGGGGCACACTGTGGAACTCTGTGTTTTATTGGTCCTAATGCAGTGCTACACAAATGGAAAAGCTTTAAATTTAATCCCAAGTTTGTGCAGCTCGGAGAGAACAGGAGGTCCAGGTCGATATTTGGATTAATGAGGTTGGTTGAGTGAAACAACCTAGAAAAGGCAGAAGTGAAGAGTTTGCCTAAAGTATGATGAATATCAGTGATGGAACATTTCTGCAGCAGACATACACTAGGCTAATGTCATGAATGTAATCTGCACCATGTGTAAACCATTCCCATGTGTATTATTGCAAAATCAATGTATTATATCACTTCGGTCATCTCTCACAGGCCAAATCTGAACCATTTACGCACAAACTTTTACAATGCTGATTAGAATGAAAATCTTTTCCTGAATAAGATGAAAATATTAGCCGAGGGGCTAAATAGGAATGCAGAGAAAGGGTTAGCACCTGTGGCTAGGCCTGCTTCGGTGGCTATATAGGCCATTTCAACACAATGCCTAGACATTTTATTTTATTTTATTTATTTTATTTAAACTACTCCAGCTACAGTTACATCACATCAAACACCATATGGAATGGTAAAACTGAAACCCTGTGGGAACAGCTGAAACGCCTGTAATTGAATTGTGACAGTTGTGAGTGTCCGTGGCTGGGCTGTCTCACCTTGTGATGTGTAGGCCTCGAGAGGATCTGTTCACCAAGGGCAGGTAGTCTGTGACAGAGACGTAAATAAAGTGCTTGGCCTCCTGAATCACCCGGTGTATGGCCTCCACGTCTCTGGTGCGGCCCTTTGGGCAGAAGAGGTCTGGGGATGTCTGTGAAGATGAACGCACCAATATAAATATGTGCGTGTGTGCGATTGTGGGGGTGTGTGTGTGTGTGTGTGTGTGTGTTTGTGTGTGAGAGAGAGAAAGAAAGGATTATGGTGTGTGTTGGTGCTGGGGTTTTTTGTGTGTGTGTTTATCAGAGTGAGTGAGTGTTGGTATGTGAGAGAGTGTGTATGCGTGTGTGTGACTGCATGCAGGCATGTATCTTTCCAGATCATAAATCTGTCTGTTCTCAGGACTCAGTCAGTTCTGTGAGGACTGCAGCTCACACGCCCTTAACAAAGACAACCCTGTTTCTCTGTTGCCCCCTGATCTCCCCTCTCCTCCACTTACACAGTCACAGACACACACACACACACACACACACACAAAACTAAGATGGATCTCCTGTTTCCGTCCCTTCACGCCTCACTCTCTTTCCTCTTAATATCACACCGGGGGCGCGACACCAGGAACCATCAGAGAGGAGAGGAGGGGAGGGGAAGAAATTAAGAGACGCATGTTCTGCCGCATACATCAACGTCAGCGGGCAACTTTATCGTAAGTCCCCATAATGTTGGTCACCAGCATGCGCCATTACTGCGCCGTTTCATTCCAACAGGGTGATGGATGGGTTTGCCGTCTCCCGATAAACAGCTTGTCGCTGGGAGGATGGGGAGATTCATGGCAGGCAAATTAGGACTCCGTGCTCCAATCCAACACGTTTTTTTTTTTTTTTTTTTGTCTAATTTGTGCAAGACAGTATATTTTTCTATAGCTTTGCATGGTCAGAAAATGATTTTTTAAATTAAACTAGCCTCCATTTTGCATTGAGATGACAATGTTATGTCCTGTCCTGCTCCCTTGCTAAAACAGATATATATATATATATATATAAGTCCTCCGACTTTTAATGGAAATAAACAGTTTACAGCTTTTACTCTACTACATACAGTATAGACCTAATGAGTGAACTGTGCATTGTGTTTAACGAGTGTACAATATAAGGTTGAAACAAGTTTGACTCTTTGAATTCATTTCCTGTAACAAAACTGGATATTTCTTGGATAAATCTTTTGTTAGGTTACTATTGATTTTTGTCACCTGTGCCTGTGTGTGTGCCTGTGTGTGTGTGTGTGTGTGTGTGTGTGACTCACAGACATGTATGCGTTGGCGTCGGTGTGGTTCAGGTGGAGCAGGAGCGGGTCGTCCCGGCCGTAGAGCGCCGTCACACGTTTGGACCAGATGGAGGGGATGTAGTCCTTGTAGTGCAGCTGCCAGTAGAAGGAGAAGATCCTGTGCAGGTCCAGGGCCAGGCAGCTGCAGTTGTACAGCACAACCCCCAGCTCCTTCATCTGGTCATATGGAGAGAGGAGGAGGAGAGGAGGGGAGAGGAAGAAGAGAGGAGGTCAGAGGAGAGGAGAGGAGGGGAGAGGAGAGGGCAGGAGAGGAGAAGTGGGGAGAGGAGAGCAGAGGAAAGGAGAGGAGTGGAGAGGAAGAAGAGAGGAGGTCAGAGGAGAAGAGAGGTGGGGAGGGGAGAGGAGAGGTTAAAGTGATGGAGTGGGGAGAGAAGAGCTGACTAGAGTGTGTTTCTCTTTCTGCAAACTCATGCTCTGGTTGGAGAGGTTCTTTGATGTACGAGTCAGAGCCACGAGCCATAGGAAACACATCAAAAGAAAAACATGTTGTTGTTTTTTTGTTTTTCTCTTTTTAGTGTTAAATTTCAAGGTTGTTTGTGAGAGCTCCTGTGAGAAGACAACTGGGATAAGGCAAGGCAAGTCAAACCAAGAGCATTTTTAAAAGCCAAACCCACTTATTGTTAATTCAAAGTGATTTACAAATGAGTTGAATAAAAGACCATGGTGGAAACACTTCACATATTTACAGCATGAAAAACAATTCTGTCTGTTTTTTATTCTATCACGCTCGACTCATGCTTCTTCTTTTTCTTTTCTTCCCTCTTCTCTTTTATAATTTACCCGTCTTTTCTATTTTTCTTTTTCCTCAGCATGAGCTTCGAAAGCGTTAAGGAGAAGGATGGATCGTCCGAATACCTTGGCGAGGGCTCTCCAATCCATGCTGGCACTGCCGATGTAAATGTGCTTTCGATCCACCACCCAGAAAGATGAGTGCAGGTGGCCTTTGGTCAGGGCTGTCATGTTCACGTAGCGAACCTCAGCATCTGCAATGCACAGGGATCGGGTGGGGAGAACAGGAATTGAATGAGAAAGAGCTATATGATGAGATAGATAGAGAGAGAAGAAAGGAGAAGGCAAGACAGTGCAAAAGAGAGAGAGAGTGACAGAGAGAGGGAGAGAGAGAGATAGAGAAAGAGAGAGAGAAAGGTGAAAGAGTACTGAGAGCTTGACTGGCTGTCAGAAAATGTGTTTGTGTGCATGTGTGTGTTTGTGAGGGAGAGAGCGAGAAGAGTAAGAGAGATAGACAGACAGAACAGAGAGAAAGAGATAGACAGAGAGAAGGGGGGAGACAGAAAGAGGCCGACAGAGTAAGAGAGACAAGAGAAAAGAGTGCAGAGAGCTCAACTAGCTGTCAGAAATGCAACCTTGGAAACCAATCTGGTCAACATCAAATTCTGAAGTCAACACTATTGCACATGATGTCTGACCTTGCTCAGGACCTTGCGTGGAGTGAGCGAGAAATGATAATGAAAGAAAAAAAAAAATGGCTGCTATTGCCTTGAGTATGAACCATGGCTCATGGCTGCCAGGGTTCACTCTTGTTACCCTGAAATCGACGGATTGTGTGAATCGATAAATAGTAAATTTCTATGCTTACTCCCTTATAGCCTCTGTAGGGAGCCATATATGAACCCACAAATCCAGCCTTATGGAACGCAAGCAAACTCAATGGTAATCATCTTATCTGTTAGAATAAAACATGCCCCCCACACCCAACACATACACACACACACGCACTCACACTCACTCACACACACATAAACTCACACACAATACCTCATTTTATCCCCACCTCCAGTGTTTTGTCATAGATGTAACCATACTGTGGAAGGAGAGGGTTCGTAAGCATGACCTTACCTTGAGCGGCAAGGGCTGTTAGCTCAGCAGAGTCCGTCAGGCTGGTGGCGACCTTCAGCTTCACCCGCCTCGCCTTCAGCCCGAGCAGCCTCTCGAAGAGACGCTGGCCCTGACAATGACAACAACAACAACAACAACAACAACAACAGTACAGACAACAACAAACAGCACTCAGCACTGGCAGCCAACAAGGTGCTCAAAAAGGACTGACAGCCTCTTTCAGAATCCAAGAAGAGGGCTGAGATGTTCTGGAAGGATGGGTAAAGGACAACCTCTTATGTAAACTTAGAATGATTACCTTGAATGGAACCTTCTGGATGTGTAAACGGCACTCTTTTATGTACACTTAGAATGGTTACCTTGAATGGAACCTTCTGGATGTGTAAAGGGCACTCTCTTATGTACACTTAGAGTGGTTACCTTGAATGGAACCTTCTGGATGTGTTAGAATAGTTAGCTTAAAAAACAGGACCCTAAAGAGATGCATAAAACAATATGCAGTCTAGCATCCGGCATTTTGACATCCACTTACCTTTAATTACTGTTCATGATTATGGTTAAAAAACCGTACAACAGTTGATGTCAGTAACCTTACGTTATGACTCTTATCAGTCCACAAGTTAACAAATAAGAATCTAATTTTACAGTTACAAATTAATTCACTAAAATGGTAACTATCACTCCCCCCTCCCAACACAATACTGGAGAATGTCAGTCATTTTGCAACCATTAAATCATCTCACAAATGAAACCTCACTTAGTAGTCGGTGAGCAGTGTGTGGCCAGTTATTTTGTGTGACTGAACAATGCACTGAGAGCAGTTCGTCTTCATTTGAGGAAGTTCTTCCGTCGTGGAGACAATGGCTGGTCTGAATGAAGTCACATTTGTTGGATAAAGACACCCCCAACACCCACCCACACACACACAATGAATGCAAATGAGATTTGAATTTTTTTTTTCACCGCGACTGTCTGCAGAGAGAGTCTGAGTCCCTCCAGTAATTTGTTTCGATCACAGGGATTTGCAAATCGGCTCAAGCAGGAAAAAATGAAGAGGTTGGGGGAAAGTTATTAAATCTGACAGTGTCTCGGAGTCTCCAGCTGTGGGGAGGCAAATGCTGCTTCGTCGTTGTGTATCTAGGCCTAATTGGATTCCATCAAATTGGTCTGAAAATTTTTAGGACTGATACTGCTTGTCATTTAATGTTAGAGGCATGTCTGGTCAGGAAATACCAAAGTTATGCCTGGTCCCCACAAAGCCAGGGGCATATAGATGGAAATGTACTAAATAAGAACTTTAAGTCTGAAACCAGAACTTGATGTTCCAAACTGCATAGAAAAGATTACATCTCGCCCCGTCTCTGTTATCTCACCCTCAATAGACTGAGTAGAAAAAACTGAAACCAGCACTTGTGTGCGTGTGTGTGTGTTTGTATGTGTATGTGTGTGTGCGTGTGTGTGTGGCGGTTGAGGTCCTCTACCTCATTGGTTGAGAAGTAAGCAGCCTGCTGGTCTCTGGAGGTCAGGGCCCAGCGGGGAGAGACGATCTCCACAGAGCGCCTGGCCATATCCAGCAGGCCATGGAGACCCACGGTCAGTGGCAGCGTGCCCGCTCCTACAGGGGACAGGTCCAGCTCCTCTGGGATGTTCTCCACCAGGACTATGCTATGAGAAGAAACAGACATTTAAAAAAAAAAAAGAAAGAAAAAAAGTATTGAATTGGGCCGATGGTTGGACGTCTGATAGTGTACGGCGGCTTGTCAATGAGTGGCCTAAATTTGAGAGTGCAGCTCCACTGATATCAGCAGACCTCTCCTAACTTGTTTGCCATTGGCTATGTGTGCATTCTACACATTAAAATGTCAGTAGTAACTTCTACTGTATGGCAGCTGTAAAGGGACTCTTTACACCTTCAGTTTACCAACAGCAGTTCTCTGTATATAACATGTTGTCTGTAGTGACTTCTACTGTAATGGAACCTTCTAGAACTCTAGACCCTCGGGATACCAACAGCAGAGTTCTCTGCAAGTCACAAGCTACCACTGAGTTGTAATGAAATAAATTATTTATTTGAATGAATTCAGTGAAAGTCTCATGCGTTTCAGTTGTTTATTTACTGATGTGGTGGATGGTGATGGCAGTTTGGGAAGGCAGAGTGGAGTGGGGTGGGGGGTGGGGTGGGGGGTTGTGATGTAACCTTTACCTCTTACCGACATTTCGAGCTGCAGTTCTCCTCCGTGATGCCATCCTCATCCTCCCCCCACACATCCACGGAGGAGAAGATGAGCGCAATCAGCACAGCAGAGCAACACAGCAGACCAAACACTGCAATGCATTTCTGCTGAGACTGTTTGGAGAGTGACAAAATGAGGTATGAAAACAAAGAGAGAGACAGAGAAAGAAAGAAAGAAAGAAAGAAAGAAAGAAAGAATGAAAGAGAGAGAAAGAGGGTATTTAATAAAGAAAGCTTTTAAAATTAATTTATAAAAAATAAAAATAAAAATTATGTGCTAAAAATAATTGTGCATTAGTTTCACCCAGTTTTGTAATCTTGTTGCTTTGTTCCCAAATTATACTCAGTGCAGTGATGTGTTTATTATGCATAACACACATAGGCACATTTATATTTGTATATTACATGTTTATTACACATAATTTATTACACATTGACATGACTCAGTAAAGAAAGAAGATGACCTCACAGGGTTGAACTTAGTCAAGAATTATTTTTAGAGTGTTAAGACTCTCTTCGGAGATATGCTATGTTACAAAAGAACATCACAGAGCACAAAACAAATTGCAGCCATATCTACTTGACAGAGGAGCAGTCCTGTCACAACAGGGAGAGCAACCCAGGCAATTGCTGATGTCCTATTTGCCTGGAGCCCCCAAAGTACCTTGAAACAGCCCTGCAGATGACTGATGACTGAATACAGCATTAAAGCTTATAGCATATAGGGGTCTATAGTTCCCAATCTTATAAGTCCGTTTTGGAACAAGGGAAAGTGAGGAACTGCTCTTGTTTGTTGAGAGAGCCAGATGGGGAAAATGGAGGGAACTTTTTTTCAAAGCTTCCCTTCCCTGACAACTGCAGCTGTGTTTGTGTTTCTTTATATATATATATTTTATATATTATATATATATATTTTTTTTTTTTTTTTTTGACTGCATGAAAACTTTCTGTATATGAGACAAGATGGAGACGGAGCCGCATAGTCAAATTTGATTCACAACAAACTCCATTATATGGAGCTAGAGCTGTGGTCGCAGTGTCAGCCTCAGCCTCCACGCTCCGACACAAAGTGCCTCCCGTAATGCTCGACTAACTCCTTCGAGTGCACTCAAGCTGAAACAAGCTGTTTTCTTTTTTGAAACAGCCAATCTGTTTAGTCGCTGCGTATATGTAAGCGAAGGCCGCCCGCTCCCGCTTATCTCCCTCGCTGCTTCCCATGCCAATGAATCTACACGCTCCAGTTTGGAAACATCGATACAGCCATCGGTTAGAATGCAGAGAAGGCCAGTCTCAGTGGTGCCCCAGCCTCGTCGGAGAATCTTGATTTCCTTTCGATTAGAAGTGCAACACTGGCAGAGTGAAACTGCTTACAACGGCACTTCGGCGTAAAAAAACTTGAAGCTCTGACTCCCGCGTTGCCGCCCGTTCCTTGCACATCTGTTGACCCCTATGATGAACGCCGTCTCTGGGCATCTGTCAAGCTGTCCACAGGACACGGATGTACATCTAACTCCCTCTGACTGCAAAGGCTAAGCGGTCATTTCTTTTTTCCTTTTTTTTCTCCTTTCCGTCTCCTGACTGTTCTAAGGGGTGAGAGGGTGAGGGGTGAGCCTGATAGTGTTTGTGTGAATGTGTGCGTGTGTGTGTGTGTGTGTGTGTAGGTATGTAGATTCACACAACCAAAGTCTTGCTGTGTGTGGTGGCATGCCTCTGTGTGTGTTTGTGTGTGTGTGTTTGTGTGTGTATGTGTGTATGTGTGTCCACACATTTGTAGCTCTAGTTTCACAGAGTTGAACCATAGTGCATGCTTGTGTGCGTGTGCGTGCACATCTGTGCGCTTACGCACAGCAAAACCTTATCGTTTTATTTCCCCAAAATAGATAGCATTGTATCTATTATTCATAGGCCTTCCCCACCACTAGGAGTATAAATACAGCTTGTTTGACTAGTGTCTGTCACACACACACACACACACACACCACACACACACACACCACACACACACACACACACACACACACACACACATACTGGCTGACAGATGTTAAAGCAATTACTGAAAGAAATGTACTGTCAATACACTGAAATGATTACCCATGATACTGAACACAGGGAAAGAGGAGGGAGGGGGGAGAGAGAGAGAGAGAGAGAGAGAGAGAGAGAGTATAGACAAATAGCATGTGGTGGTAAAATATTATATATCATGGGTGAAAAGAAAGGATGGGTAGAATAAGAGGCATATGTGTGAAAAGAGAGAGAGAATGATGAAGAACAAAAGGAGAGAGAGAGTGAGACAGAGAGAGAGCTTTTTATCCCACCCACTCCCTCAACACACACACACACACACACACACACACCACACCACATATTGTTAGCAGGGTGGGCACCCCACTAGCTTTCCATTCACACAACTGCAGAGACCTGCTCTCACTCCATATAAAACAGCACCTCGCCTTGCCAGACCAATAGCAGCCCTGACCAAGGCCACCAACAGTGTGAGTGTATGTGTGTGTGTGTGTGTACAATATTAGGAGTTTGTGTGTGTCTGTCTGTATGTGTGCGTGTGTGTGTGTGTGTGTGTGTGTGTGTGTGTGTGTGTGTGTGTGAACTGGAGGCACACAAGGTTGGCCCATCCTTAACAGTGCCATGAGGTTGCGCATACACATACCAGAGCAGATTGTACCAACAGTCAGAAAGTGTTAATAATTCACTGGATAGCACTGTGATGGAGTCCAGTACTGTAAGTCACTGCATTGAACTCAGTTTGCCTCTGACTGAACTTAACTAAAGAAACAAAAACTCAACACAGTAATATTGCATGAATTTACAACAATAATGGGGTCAGTATTATTTAAATATATTTCTTGATTGTAAAAGCATAATATTCTACATGGTCAACTTTGTCCGTTATAACTGTGCGTAGTTGTGGGTATATGTCAGCGGTCACGCTTGGGTTACATTCAAATGGAATCATGTTGGCATGAAAGATTTAAGCGCATTTTCGAAACCAGTCAAAAAAAAAAACAAAAAAACAGCAGCACCAAGCTCTCCTGCCTCTGGAGATTTCGACCAAAGCCCTCTCCTCTGTTACAGTAAGAGAGAACTCGTTTGTGTGCAACCTGACACATTCCTTCATCAATTTTTAAAAAAAAAAAATATTACACTAAAACACACATTTTCAAACAATAAAACTATACGGAGCATAACAAAAAACCGAACTATCACAAACGAAATAATGTAACTGTTGACAGAAGATATCACCATATGATATACCAGCCAAACGTTGAGGCTGAAATAACTTACAGCAGCCTATCAGTCAACTAAGTAAAATAGATGTGAGTGTAGCACATATCATGAACAAAGTGATAAATTGTCCTGCTTACCTTCAGGATGTTTTCTTGTGTCTTTTGTCCAGCCATGGTAACAGTGATGGATTGTCTGTTTTTTTTTTCTCAAATAACTGTAAAAAGTACACTCATTGCCAACAATTTGTGTCTCCTTGGCAACCTGCCGTCACTCTTAATCACCCATGTGCCATAGTTCCGTCAGTGGCTGTCCGCTCCGCTGCTCACCAGACGCAGTGTCCATCCAGCCCGGGTTCGCTAGAGTCCCAGAGTCCTTACATGATCTTTCACATCAGCTGCATGCTCTGTGGCTGTATGGATGTGTGTGTGTGTGTGTGTATGTGTGTACGAGTGTGTGTGTGTGTGGTTGTGCGAGCACGCTGGTGTGGGGGAATGAGGATGTGTACGTATGTGTGTGAGAGAGAGCGAGAGCGAGAGCGAGAGAGAGAGAGAGAGAGAGAGACAGTGAGTGAGAAAGAAAGAGAGCTCTTCCCCTGTCTTCCCTTCAACAGCACCAACACAGACGAGATGAGAGAAAGAAATGGAAAGGAAGAAATAGCTGCCTGACCCTCCTACCCTCCACAGTTACACACACACACACACACACACACACACACACACACACACACTTCGTCACACACATTCCAGAGCATCCAATACCGAGCCTGATTCTGAACTCTCTCCTCCCTCCTTTTTCTCTCTCCTCCTCCCTCCCTCTGTCTCTCTCACTTTCTCTCTCTCTCTCGCTCTCTTTCTTCCTCTATCCCTCCTGCACCTTTTCCTCTCTTCCTCCCCATTCTTACCTGGCTTGTGAAGCAAAACTCAGGCAATAGAAAGCTAATGGCTCTTGGCTGAGGAGATTGGGCGGCGACTCACACACAACACACAAAAACACACACACACACACACACACACACACAGCACTGAGCGGAGCAGAGACTGCTGCTGATTACCTGCACACACTTCAGCTCCAGCCTGCAGCAAAAACACACAGACGGCAGGGAAACCAAATCTGGCCCAAGCACGGTTCTGTTCCGGGCCAGGTCTGTTGAGCACAACGCCAAGTCTGGGTGAGACACAAAATGTTTAAGGATCTAAAGATGCAAAAGATCAGAACGGTTCATGGGAGCGATGTGTTGATCAAATGCTTGTAGGAACGGTTTAATATATGGGAAAACAAGCACACACACACACACACACACACACACACACACACACAGAGAAAGATATACTGTACAAACAGAAACTGATGCATAGCCACACAATACAGACCCAAATAAAGAGACAGAGTCTATATGTCATGTGTATGTATTGGACTATATGTATTGCAATGTGTCATGTGTCATGTATTGTACTGACGTGTAAATTCACCTTTGTCATCTCGGATGAACAAGCACAACATGTCTGGATACATAAGCAGAAGGTCTTGGTATAGTTTTATGTGAAGAGCTATATCACCCAGTTTTAACTAATCAGT
>PYXC01001445.1:477500-517500 GCA_015244755.2 Tenualosa ilisha | reverse complement strand
GTTTTGTTTTGTTGGGCAGGAAAAGGCTTTCAGTTAGTGATGGTGATCAGTCACACACTGATGGTAATTTTATATGTGCTGAGGCTTTTAGTGGAATCTCAGAGCACTTAGGATCTGTGTGTTCAGGCATGCAAGTATCTGTGTGTGTGTGTGTTTGTGTGTTGTGTGTGTGTGCGTTACTGACAGTTGTGTGTTGTAATATGTCTAAGAAGTACTGGCTTTACAAATTTTGTTTTCTACAGTGTAATGTGTGTGAGTATGTTTGTATGTGTAATTGTGTGAGTACCTGCGTGTGTGTGTTGTGTATCTAATGTGTTTCTGTGTGTGTATCTAATGTGTTTCTGTGTGTGTATCTAATGTGTTTCTGTGTGTGTATCTAATGTGTTTCTCTGCATGTGAGCTGCTGATCTGGGTGTGTCTTTATCGAGTTACAGGCTCACTAAGTGAAGAGAGCAACTCAGGGCTCTTAAGGACAGACTAGCACCAGTACTGTATATACAGTCTACACCTCATCTCTCTCTTTCTCTCTCTCTCTCTCTCTCTCTCTCTCTTTCTCAGTAAAGGGGCCCCTGTGAGGCTGCATTTAAGAAAAAAAAAAACTCACTCTTCAACCCTGACTTGATGAAATATTCACCAGCCTAATTTCAGCAGGAAGGGGAACGCGGGAGTGCCTGCTCATCCATGCGAACGAGAGAGAGAGAGAAAGAGAGAGAGAGAGAGAGCGTGAGAGAGAGAGAGAGAGAGAGAGAGAAACAGACGGACAGAGAGAGGTGAAGGCCCTGATACTGAGAGCACGTTTGGGGACTGAAGGTTGGCAAAGCTACAACAAAGAAGTTCATCAGCAGGGCTGTGCACTCCCTGGTAAAGGAGCTACCATTCTTTTGCCAATCTCGTTTGGAAAGCCTCTTCCTTTCCTCCCCTCTGTCTGTCCTGTTCCCTTCTTTTCTGCCATCTTTCTCTATTGTATTCCGTGTATTTTTCCCTCCACATTGTTCCCACACCTTCATTCTTTTTCTCTTCCTCTCAAACATCTCTTATTCCCTCTCTCCATCCGTCCTGTAACCTTCTCTCTCTCAATTTCTATATATATTTTCCTCTCTTACATCCTCTCTCTCTATCTATCCCTCTTACATCCATCCTCTCTCTTTCTCTCTCTCCCCACATGACTTGGCCACAAGTGCAAAAGGGAAGTTAAAAGAATGGCCATCGGAGCACGGAGTATAAATCTGCAGGAAAAACCAACTGGCTGGGCTTGGGGGTGGGGGGGTGTGGGTGTGGGTTGAGGATGGGGGTCCAAGTCATAAATTCTCTATGTGGCGGCTGGCACCATACAGTGGAAGGGAGCGACCAAGGAGGTTGGGAGGTGGGAGGAGTTAGTGTGTGCAATCCTCTTGAGACTCATTCCCTACTGAAAACTTGTGCCAAACAAGAGCAGAGCTTAGAGGAGGCAGTGGCGGGTGGCTCAGCGGGAATTGCTGCTCCCCCAGCTGTAGCATGTGGCACTGCCTGCCATTGGCAACAGCAATGTATGGGCCACTCATGAATATCACTTATGAGTCACTTTACCA
This sequence comes from Tenualosa ilisha, assembly GCA_015244755.2. NCBI lineage: Eukaryota > Metazoa > Chordata > Actinopteri > Clupeiformes > Clupeidae > Tenualosa > Tenualosa ilisha. The sequence continues at coordinate 515,932 of PYXC01001445.1, read as the reverse complement.
CAGCTCTTTGCACATTCACTTTTTTGTGTTCAAAGTGGTTTAACATGAAAAAAGTTGAAACATGAACATTTTGATTGACGCTCCGTCCCTCAAACTCAATTCAGCTACTGTGTGTCAATGTATCAATCAATCAATACAATACAGTGTACTTCAGACTTGAGTTGTGATTTGGGCAATATTATGGTTACATTCAAGACCTTCAGTGCATTTCTTGGGATCAGTAAGCCATCTATCTATCTACCATCCTTCTATTCCATTTTTCTGAAAGGAAAATAAACAAGTTCAGATTGGTATCAGCTTACTGCCAAAGTGATGTATCAAACTACCAAAGGGAAGACCGACATACTGAATGAGAAAGGTACCAAAGGAACGTACACACAAAAGTAACATACTGTGTGATTCTGAAGCATCACCTTATTAGTGTAGTTAGCAAGGTTCCTGGAGTTAGTGAGTTAAGAGATTAGAGTGCTCACCCGCTCTAGTTTCTCCTTCCTACGAAACAGGACAGTGGCCGTGTAGTCCTGCTGGTGTATGACACTGTACCTGCCACTGTACCTGCGGCCCGTAGATGGTACCGGCACCGGGACTGGGTCGGGGTGGATTCTGACCTCTGGCTTCAGTTGCTGCATATTACCCACAGGTGCATCCAAAGTCAGAGTGGAAAGCCAGATCAAAGTTCCTACAGTAGCCAGTTAGGGGAAGCCTGTTGGATGACTGTTGCTCTGCTGCTGCAGCTAACGCTCCTCCCTCCTTTCTTTCTCTCCCACTTCCTTCTCTGTCACTTCATCTCGTTTCCCTTGTTCACTCTCTCTCTATATATATTTCTAGTTTTTTCTCTTTCTCCAGCTTCACTTGTTCTGTCTTGTCCGACTTCTTCATTCAACTGCTCTTGCCCACTTCCTCCATCTCTCTCACTCCTAGCCTCTCTCTCCCTCCCTGTATGATGTGCTGGGAGTGGAAACAGCAGCTGCTCGCTCTCCCCGTTATGATAAGGGGTCTCCCCTATTGGGTGGGAGGGGCAAGGCACTGGGTCGGCATGGGCAACAGTACTATTGCAGTGTGTGTGTGTGTGTTTATCTGTGTAGAATTGCTTAATTAAACAGCAGGATCAGCAGAGATGAGCGAAAGGTCATTCCATGTAAAACTTATGTGCATGCACAAACACATCATGGCTACACACACACAAAGCTCAACTGGAGTTGCAGTGCTGCAGGAGAACTCAATAAAGTATTCATTTGGTGGAGGCTGAAAAGCCACAAGCACACAAAGTACAGCTCTCAATCCTCTACACCCCACACGCACACATACACACACACACACACACACACAAACACCTTACTCCACTGCATATAAAGCTTCACCCTCCCTCTATGCATGTTTCTACTGCCTGCCACACCCTCTGTCAATAACTTCAGAAGCAGAACATTTCATTAGTCCTTATGTTGTTTTGAAAATAATTAGTCAATTAAAGTCACAAGTACATGACTGACATACCATCACTTGTATCAGAACAGTGTCTATGCTGTATGTTTTAAATAAAAGTTCACTCTCATTGAAGGCCTTTGGTTTTTTTCCTGCATGTGGTAGCAGTCTCAGCAGGCTACACACATATTGGCAGACCCATTATGTCTGCATATTGCTAAGACCTCATGCTTCATTACCATGCCTTTATACATCTCATAAAAAAATGACTTGAAAAACACACATATTGATAGATACATTTAGCGTAAGTGTAAGTGTTTTGCGTAGTGTAACGTAAGTATTACAGGGAACCTGTGCTTTATTTCAAACCATTCCCCACCCAAGTTAATTCATTTAAGCATGCTGAGATCAGACTTTGTCCTAAGGTTCTGAATCAAAGTAGCAGGGCAAACTTTTGATGATCAGACTAAGTTAATATATTCCGAGTCCTTTCATTCTCATCATCCCCACAAGCTGCTATAGTAAAATATGGATTTAATTAACTGGTGGTAAATATCAGCAGGAAGCTAATTAAACTGTTATTAAACTGCAATTACAACATCACTTCTGTCCGAGCCATTACTTTCTCTAGCATTTTGGCTTCCAATAAGGAGTGTTCAGAAATCGTTACATTTGGTGCCATTACAGCTCCATTTTCCTTAACGGTCATCAACTCCTCGTCTGTACTGACCAGGTTCCATAGGGCAGACCGCTCTCGGCCACTGCATTATCAAATTAGAAATGTTCTCTTTTGATCATTACTTTAGGCTGAACCGCAAGCTGCATACTAATGTCTCCGTAAACGGTCGCTACCATCGCTGACGCAGCAGATTTTCTTTCTCCCCTTCCCTCACACTGCTCTGAAACTGTGGCCGACCACAGGCAATAATTGTCCATCGACGAAATGTTCAGAATATGGAAATGGGCCACCAGCGGCACAAAGACTCTTGCACACTCCCACACACCAGTCGGGCCTTCGAAAGGTGCCTATTCGTCTCTGTCACGGGACCGATACTAATGATTAGACGGCTGTGTCCTGCGTCCCAACGGACACCGTTTGAATCTCATACATCAGAGCGGAGGGCTGCGCGCGTGTGCTGAGGCGATGAAATGTCGGCGAGTTCTCCGGTTTCAAGCAAACACAAAAGCACTTTGATTAATAAGAGGAAGTCTGAGCTTGACAGGCACTCCTCCGCATTTTTTTGTTGTGGGTGATTTTGTTGGATATTAAATCAAAGGCTTTTGGTGACAGAGGAGGAAATTCTTATGAGAACATGACTCACCCACCCGGACTTGGTTTAATCCGGATACATGAATTACTCAAGCAAACCCCTGCTTCAAGCGGAGCCCCACCAGTCTTGCTTGGCAACATGGCAGGGACTTAAATAAAACGACTTCTGGGACACGTCCAAGCACTATAGGCTATAATTGAACAAAACAAATACTTCTACTTTCAACAAGTGGTTTCTTGAAGGCAAAAACTTTTAAAAGGTTCGGAAAAGTTGTCAATTTTCCTGAATACATTATGAGAATCGCGCTAACCAGAGCTCCACTGTTAGGGACTGCAGATGCCATGAATGCACATCACCAGACCAGCAGCAGCACTGCTAATGGGGTCAAGAAACCTTCAGCAGATAGATAAGGGAATTGTGAGCGCAATAGCTTAAGGCACGTAGTTAACTATGGTGGCTATCCTGACACAGTGCCCCATGATGATGACTGCGACAGTCAACTTACTTGCTACCATTGTTATCTGAAACCTCAGCTCATGGACTACAGCCCATGAGATATTAGATGGAAGTATATTATAGGCCGACACAATAGCACACTAGATGAGAGTGTACAAGGATTCTTGTACAAAAGAGTCTTGGCACCGTTCCAGCAGTCCTGTCTATAGGCTCTTTAGGCTAGTGAGCTACCAGATATTTCTTGTCACATATAGAATTGTGTTAACAACATGCCTTGTCATCTGTGTGTAACATTACACATTATCTGAGAACAGACACAACACATTATAGATGACTACTAAATACCTGAATAAACACCTGACACATGATTAATGACACTGTGCTAACTTATTTTTAGCAGAGCCCTTTGAGCATACAACTACAGCACAGTATCTCAGCTGAGTGCACAGCCTGATGTACACAGCATCTATAGCTTCAGAATGAACAGAACAACATATGCAACCGTCACATTGGCAAATATGAAAATTCTTTAATAAAGTATTGTTGCTTATGCAGAGTAACACTGATAATTGCAATCAAGTTACATTCATGTGTAAACGCCATTGGTCTGACTCTGAAGCCAGGCTAGTTGACAGGAGTGTGGGTTACTGTAACTTTAGCTGTCCTTCTACAGTGTCCATGGCCTCACACTATGTTTCCCGGACCCGGCTGGCATCAGCTGGCATGCACCGGTATGTGCACTCTTTACTTTTTCCCAGTGAGGTTTCTCATTAATGCTCAGTTATTGGTTTTTTAGCACGTCAGGAGTCCTGATCAATCAAACTGGAAGAGAAATCATTTAAACACCAGAAGCATGCCAACACATTCCATTTGACATGACAATGTCTGCGAAGGCTAGCCTAGTTTGGGTCAGTTAGATGTTAGAGCACATATTGTGGTGTCTCAGTGTTTTATGATGGCATTTTAGTGGGTTGTGTGAATGCTTGAGAGGACTGAAGACGTGCGAGAAAAAAAGATAAAAAAAGCAAACAAAAAAAAACAAAACAAAAAACAAGAAAACAAACATATCTTATGGGGTGCTTCTCTGCATGGTCCTCAGTCGACATGATTGGAATTATGGGCACTTGGTGACGCAACAGATCTATAGCATCATGAACACGCAATTCACTTCATTCAGTCTTTCATAATCTTGTTTTTCTTTATCTTCTAATTCTCAGCAGGTACACACAACAACATACAACTATTCTCATCTAATCTTTTACACAGGTGCTTAATATACGGGAAGGTATAGGATGCAGCACTGATTCACCTATGGGAAAGCAGTAGGACTGTTCGTTCAGCTTTGTCACAGGGTAAATGCATAATGACCTTATCAGATAGGACCAAGACAAACTGTAACAAAAAAAAATCTTTCATTAACATACATCATCTGCTACAGGTAACCATATGTTATGTACAGCGTAACAAAGCTCTGATCTCAGCTGAGAAGACACCGTAGTAATGCTATGCCCTGTAACATCACTTGGAACAATGTACATCGCTTGATGATGTACTTGCCAGTGTTGCAAGCACTAAATGTCGCCCTCTAGTGATGGCGTGGATATATATTAATCTTCAGCAAGTTCGTAAGTTTAACCATTCCACGTATCAAGCAATTTTTTTTAAAAAGTCAAATGTCAGTGCAACAGTCAGAAACTACAACACACAAAAATTGCATAAACAAAACATACAAAAAAAGTCTTGCTTTGGGACAGGACACACTCAACTTTGGATAAATGTCATATACTCTGGAACAAGGGACAAAATCTCCTCCATCTGAGGTCCCAAAGGTGCGCTGAAATGGTCCCAGCGTATATACTTACTTGTCTGGGACATCATACTGTTCTTTCTGCTTGCTCTAATTCACACATAAAGGTACTTGCGACCCCCTCGTGTGCCATGCCACCATGAATAGTACATCACTACACCTGTAAGTCCGGGGAATTAAAACTCTAAGGCTGAACCCTAACGTCCTCCGAACCCTAAACACCTGAACCCTCAAAGACTCAACTGGCACAAATCAGCCAGTCAACGAAGACAATTCATGCTAGTTAAAGGTGCAGTCAGTGATTCTGTTATTGTTTTTCAGAGTTTTCAGAGCATGTGTATCATTAAAGACTAGATTTTTTACAGTGACCCAAGAGAATGAAGAGCTAGTGAGTCATGTGGAGATATTATCTTTATGTTATAAAAAGTGTTGTGTTTACAAACCACGTAAAATCACTGACTGCACCTTTAAGTCTTATGTAGAGGCAGGTTCAGGGCTTGGGGCTTAGTGCTTAGGGGATGTTATTGTGATTCAGTTCAAGTCCCTTTTAGGGGCTGGCAGATAAAGGCTGATCAGGGACATCAGAAGCTCCTCAGCTTGCTTCTACTACAAGCCTCATAAGAGCAAGACGTTTGTAAACAAGATAAACTGTGGAAACAGAATTCTCTCACGTTAACCGCTTAGCACTCTAACGATACTCAGACTTTGGGACAAAAATACGAGCATTTTTTTTCTTGCTCTACTTCCGATAGCACATAACCTGTTCTTAGCCGATAGCATATTTCATCTACCATAAAGCTCAGTTACACCACGGAGGTAACATGTTAATATCAAATATCTATAAAGTTAACATGTAGTGTTAGTATTTAGGTAGTGGCACAGTAGGTATATATTGTAAAATATTTTGTAAGCTTTTGAAAATATGTTTGGGGCTCCTTTTGTTTCTTTCAGGGTCAATCTAAGCATTGCTATATATGGGTAATTTGACTTCACAACAAATATATCCAGCAGTTTGCTGTATGCCATCTCTTCGTCCTCCACATTTCATTAGCTAGCTAATAGAGTCCCGGTGGTTTATTAGCTTCACTGGAAAAGCGCATAGAGGGGAACCATTGCATGTCCGAGCTAATGGTCCATGATAAAACAAATCGCCTCCTTCTTCACTGGGGGGGGACAGAGTTCTCCTGACCACCGCCACCTGCCGCGTTCCTGTTCACGTCGAGGCCCGTATCGCGCTCGGCCACCTCCGCGGGAGCCTCAGGGGCCGGGGGGGCACTGGCTACGCTTCCCCCAGGCAGAGGGCCCCCGCCTGGGGCCTGAGAGCTCGGGCTGACCCTCTGCTCGGAGACCAGGGAGCTGGTCAAGCCCAGGCTGCTGAGGGCATCCAGAGTGCCATCAGGGTCCACCATGATGTCAATCACTGGGGTTGGGGATGAGTGACAAGAGGGAGGCTTTACATGAAAATGTATGTAATAAATTCATAATATACATGCTATAAAAGACATATGCATATACTGTACATATGTACATATTCAGTGCTGACATGAGTGAAGAATATACTGAGCGAAATTTACACAAAGTGAAGTTTTGTGATACCATCCAATAATTACTATTAAAGGGCAAGTCCTGGGTAAAGCAACCTAGCTGATTGGGTGACCCACAATGTCGGTGGGAAGAGGAATGAGATAATAACATTATCAGTTACCGTTAGCTGCTGATTCGCCTATTTTGTTGAGCTATAGATTGATTTACCCCAGAGTTTTCCTATAATGCAATACACCAAATAACTCAACATAATTAGATCCTGGGCATATCCTTCTTAGTCTGAGTTACATGATTTAGGTCACTCATGTCTTGAAACCACTTCAAACTTACCAACTAACTGTTTCTCAATCCTCTTCAGATCCTGTAGAATGGAGGAGATCTCCTGTGAAGAGAACAACTGATCAGCAGCAGCAGAATGTCTCAGAGCACGTGACGTGTCAGAACACAACTTCACTCTAAAGCAACAACTGAACTGGACCACTGAGATACTAACAATGAATTGTTTGTCTGACTAACATATTTCAATGGTAAAAAGAGGGCCATTCAGTTTATTTTTATGCAGGAACTTCCCCATGGGCAGATCAATATCACAGGGGAAATACGCTGGATAAAATCATGAGAAGTATAATATGTGCAGTCATGGCTGCAATACACTAACAAGAAGAAGTGAAAAGCACAGTCCTTTTCCACCTGAATACCCTTGCACTTCAGATCACAAATAAATAAAGAACAGACTCCCCAAGCCTCTGTCTCTCAAAGAGGAAACGTTTGATGGTGTGCACTGCCTGTCAACTTCTTTTTATACGCCCACACCTGCCTGGCTACCTGCCAGACAACATCTCTCAGAATTGAACTGGGCTTGAAGGAGCTAGGAAAGGGATGATGGACCATTGAGGTACTACTGGCTCAGTGACTCAATGAATCAATGAACTGTTCAATAACAGACCAAGAAAAAGACATAAATTCTATTTAATTGAGATGTGAATAAGCATGTATGTGTGTATGTGTGTGTGCATGTATGTATTTATGTATTTGTATGTGTGAATGTGTCTGTGTGTGTCTGTTTGTGTGTGACAGAAAACACAAGAGCCACTTGAACTTGAACTGTCTTTAGTGCAAGCTATAAACATATGATCTTTGCTGACTAAATGCAAATCTCGTTATACTCTGCCCCATTACAGATTTATTAGAAAATATGATTTAAAACCACAACAGCAGCTGTTTTAATAAGAATCTAATCTCTGACATGGAAGAGGAGAAGTGCACGTCAACTTCAGCACTTCTGACCAGACTGTCTCACTCTTTAGATTAAAAAATTAAGAAGCCATCAAAGTCTGGGGCTTTGAAAAAGAAGGGTTTGACAGCACGCTGTACCTGCTGTCACTACCTGTTTATGCCCTAACCCTGCCTAACAGCTTGCCAAAGAGAATGTCTGTCTCTATAGATTCTATCTCCATAGAGTCTCTATCTTGAGCTGCCTTTGGCTTTGAGAGAAGGGTAGTTTGGGCTGCAAGTTGTGACAATGGCCTCTGGATTTACGTTCCTGGTCCCTCTGGCCAGGCACTTATTCCTAACACTTAATCTGCATGAGGTTGGCCCCGGCAAGCCATAAGTCAGAAATGCAGTCTAATTAAACTAAGGGCCCACTTAGAGTTTAGCTTTTGCTTCCCGGAGATCCGTGATGGATTCTGCGGCATCAAAAATCAAACCTTTAGGTCTGAAACTCGACAGGGTTATTTTGAGAACTTGACATCCTGACTGTGGTTGTAGAGTTTTGCTTTTTCCTAGAGCTCTGTGATGGGTTCTGCAGCATCAAAAATCAAATCTTCATGTCTCAAACTTGACAGGGTTATTTAAGAAGTTACCATCCTGAATGGGGCCGTAGAAGGTCCTGTTCCATATTTTGATTCAAACACTTTAAATTGTAAATTAGCATAAAACTTCAGCCAGGTGGATAAGCTAATTGGTGATTTCACCTTGAAGATGTCCACCTCTGATTATTTTAAACTTTCTGACGCTCTCAGTGCAGGAGGTATTGAAATAAAAATATTTAAAAATCATGATCCTTCACATGTGTATCACCTCACAGTATAGAACCCACCCACCCATTCGCTCCATGCTTTATCACTGCCACTCCCCACGGAGAGAGCCAGCTGGCTAAGATGCATGTTTAGGGGCTGATCGGAGAGAAGGAAGAGAGAGGGATGGAGCCAGCACTGACGCAGGTCCTCCATAACGAGGGAGCGTTGCTGGGATGCAGATGGTTGTGAAGGTGGGGGGGGGGCTTATAAAATATTTATAGCCCCCCAAACACACACACACATACACACACACACACCACACACAAATGTGTGCTGTAGCTATCCCACATAGGGCTGAAGTGAAGAGGTAGCAGGTAAGTTGGGCTTACTCATAGGCTCCATCTGTCATAATGTTCATAGGGGCGGCGAGACATGAACACATGTATGGATTTATAATTTATAGTCTTTACAGTATAAATGTAGGTGGCTTGCCACTGGGAGAGAGGGAGGGAGGGAGAGCGAGAGAGAGAAACAAGGCAGAAAGGCAGAGAGAGCCAGACAGAATGAGAGAGATGAAGAGATTCAGGACAAGGGGGGAAGAAAAAAAGAGAGAGAGAAATGCTGACATACTGCTGTACTACTTACTGCATGTGACATGCTTTTTTTGTGTATCAAGAGAAGGTGAAGCAGTTTGGATAAGCTGTGTCCTCATTTTAATCATTTTAGTTCAGTTTAGTAGTTCAGTAAAATGGGGGCTCTGTTTTGTAAAATGAACACCCTATTTCGTACAATGAGAGCACATTCTTATAGAAATAAATTACTATGGCACATCCAAGGCTTTGTGGCTCATAGTCAAATACAATAGATAGTAAAGCAATATACAGTCTTGGAAACCAGCAAGGGGAGAATTTACCATCCTGGCTGGGGCTGACACTTACAACAGAACAACAGAAATAGTGTACACACTGCTTAGAGGGTATAGAGAGAGAGAGAGAGAGAGAAAGGTGAGAGAGAGAGAGAGAGAGAGAGAGAGAAAGAGAGAGTCTGCCCTCACCTGGTTGGAGGTTTTGAGACAGAGAGAAAGGCAAGAGAGAGAAAGAGAGAGAGAGAGAAAGAGAGAGTCTGCCCTCACCTGGTTGGAGGTTTTAAGCAGTGGCATCTCCAGCTCCAGCTGCAACTTGCTCTGAATCTCCTCCCAATTTCTGTCCTTGTCCTTAAACAGGATCCTGCAACCACCAGAAGAGTCTCTCCCTCAGCATCCCCACTCAAGCACCATCTAATAAATGTATTTATATTACAGGGGGATTGATCGTGGAAGCCACATTAGGAGCATACATCTATGTCAGCACAAATGTGAGGCAGAAAAACACACCATCCTAGCACATGGTGAAAATGAATGATTCATAACACTGTGTGTGTGTGTGTGTGTGTGTGTGTGTGTGTGTGTGTGTGTGTGTGTGTGTGCGCTGGTGAGTGTGATGTGTGAAATTGACATTTATAGGGAAAAAGACCACAAGCGAGTGTTCGCAAGCTGCCCTGGCAGTGGTTGTTATGATGTTTAAGTCGCACAAGCTGGCGTTGCCATACCGGATTTTGCTGGCGGTCCTCTCCACCGCTTGGCGGATTTTAGCCGAGAGCTGAGAGACGGAGGCCAACAGCAGACTATCCATCACGGCCTGAGAGGACAAACACACAACAATGGCACATCACGTAGGGACTATAGCGTCCCTAGGGACTATAGCATCCACTGAGTGGTCCTGATGCAATAATACTGGATCAAATGGGGGAAAAGGACCCTACAATGGAGAGTCCTCAAAAGCCATTATCCATCCTTTGACCCCTGTTACCATGTATCAACTTTAGGCCCATTAGTGGGCATATGGAATCTCCAACCTAATTGTGGCTCTACATCTAAGGATAATATCAAATGACTTGCTTGGCTCTAATTAATTAAAACTGATGGAAAAGACAAAAAAATCAATGGAGAGACACAACAAAAGGAAAGCATAATTTAAGTACTAATGCACATAAGCAGACTGCATATGCCATGTATTACTATGCTTTATCATGACAGTATAGTATATTAAATTCTATTAGCAATAAGGGGTATGAAGAATATATTAGTCTTTACATATTACATAAACTGTCCAATGCATAAATCAGGCGAAAGGGGATTTTTACTTCTAAATTCCATGTTTTGTTTTTTTTTTTTTTTGGAAAAGACATGGAAGGTTACATCTTTTATCACTTCCTCTGACTCTCCTTCCTTTGAGTGAAACCAAACTCCACTCCATTACATAAGACGGATGAAGTGACAGCTGGGGCTTTGGGGAGTTCAGTCCTGAGCGAGCAGCTCCTCTCAATTAGGAGACAGACTGGCTGATCTGATGCACAGAGGACCCCTCTAGTGGCCATTGCCTGTAAGCACAAGTCTGCTGATGGCGTTCACATAAATTAACTACTAGATCAGACACTATGGCAACATGAGTGTACAAAATTAAAGAGTCTCTCAGCTATCTGATGTTTAAGGGTAGGACCTTGGCACTGACTCCAGATAAAGCTGGATTCAGCTGATTCAGCTGAATCCCTGCTGTGACTGTGCATTGACTTCAGGTAAAAGTCAGATAACTGCTGTCCTCAGATGCTCTATACATGGCACACAGACTGCACAAACAGTCTGTACTCCTTTATGTAATCATGCCACTGTTTTTAAAAAAAAGAAAAAAAAAAAGATGGTTTCTGTGCGGAACTCAGAGAAATGGTGTAATCCTGTAAGCATGCTAGCTTCCTTGTCAGATGGTATTAAGGATGAGAGGATCTGTTATCTCCCTGAACTCCCAACTGAAGTCATTATTCTAAACATTATAAGACTACATTTTCAGACAGTTCAGGATGTCCAGACATACTTTTTTTTTAAAAAACAACCACAAATATAGAAATAAACGAATAAAACCATGAATTATGTTCTGATTACAATACAGTCTATTCTGTGGTTTGACTGTTCTGATTTTATTTTCTGAGAGGAATTGAAAAATCAAGGGTTTTACTTTTGTGATTTAGTTTAGTCTTGCCAGGCAAGGTGCCACGCAACGGTTGGCAGTTTAGTGAGCACTGGTGGCAGTGGGCACTCACCTCGTCTCTGTTCCAGGTGCGACGACGAAGAGCGCGCAGGTCTTGCCCGTTGCTGGTGTGCGGACGAAGTTCCACGCCCGTGGTGCTGATCTCAGGGGCGCTGCCTAAAGTCTCGGCAAACACTCGGTCGTCAAGCTGCCGTGACGAAAGACACATGACATTAGGAGAGGATTTTTTTTTTTTTTTTTACTGACTGATAGCAGACTGACTAACTGACTGAAGTGACTGATAGTTAGCAGACTGACTAACTGACTTAAGTGACTGATAGTAAGCAGACGCTTTTATCCAAAGCAACGCAGACTCTCAACATGGGGTTCAGGAATTGAACCCGGGTCACCTGATTGTCAGTCAAGCGACATAACATAGAGGCGATGGTGGCGCAGGCATAGAGGTTGCAGGTTCGAGCCCAACTCTGCCTGACCCCATCGAATTGTCCTTGAGCAAGATATTGAACCCTAAATTGCTCCCGATGGCTGGTTGGCACCTTGCATGACAGCCCCTGCCACCGGTGTGTGAATGCATATGTGTGTGAAAGGGTGCATGTGAGGCATACACTGTAAAGCACTTCGAGTGCTCATAGGAGTAGAAAAGCGCTATATACTGTACATGCAGTCCATTTACCACAACCACTGCTTAGATGAGCCACTAAGGGAGAATTCTGCCCTTTTTCAACCCATAGCCTTGTTGACATAGTTACACAATTGCAACGGTACATTTATAGCTTTTCACAGAAAATAAGTGCTTGATAAAAAAATTTAAATAAAGCTTAGAGGCACAATGTTAATTTCCAGTTCAAGGTCACTGCATAGAGTGTCTCATGAGGTCTCTCTATCCTTTACATGCAGTATGCAATATCATGCTCTACTAATTAAAATACAGTGTGTGTGTGTGTGTGTGTGTGTTTGTGTGTGTGTGTGCGCAACCAGGCAGATGAATCACAGGCCTTGGCATTACGCGTGACCCAGCTGCACTCCGTGAACATGGCAGAGCGTTATTCAAAGTGAAAAGGCTGCGCCACAATTTTACCGCACTCGTAAAAAAATAAGAGTAAGAGTAAGAGTCTACTGTACCACAGTAGTCATCAGCCGGCATCAGTTTATTGAATAGTAGTGAACATGCATGTTTGTCTCCAGATGGAAGTCCTGTGGACCATCACCTTTCTTCTAAGTCTTTAAAACAACATTGAAAGGACCACAGAAGTCTCCATATATGGGCCTAATTTGTAGATTTCCAGCCAGCATTTTTATGTGGGTTCCTACAACACCAAGTATGAAGCTTGCAGCCCATATTATGCACTAGGACAAATTTAGCGTTTGAGAGGTGATATCTTGTGGCATCCAGGGTGCAGATGACGACAATGCATTGGGGCATTAAGATTGACCCACATCACATCAGGAGTTCATCGCCTTTTCACAGAAAGCCCTGGCCTGCAAAGACCCTGTGCAGAAACCCTGCAGGGGATTTATAGCTTTTGATGTAGACAGCCCTATGACAGTCCTATTAAGAATGGAACAGAATGCAGTGGAATGGAGTGGAATATTCTTTTTAGACCCAATCAAGAAGTTCTTCATGTGCAGTAAGATGGGACAAACTGCAAGGAGTGACAGTTTGGGTCAGTGAGTGAACCTTATTTTGAACCCCATTTTCCAATGAAACCATAGAAATTTGTTGTTCCTTGAGAGCGCTTACCGCTGAGGGGTCTGCCGCAGATGAAGGGCTCACTGAATCGATCTCTCCGGCTACATCATGAATCTCTCGAGCTAGCATGGCCAGGTCCTTAGCCAGGTCTTGACTGATTCTGAAACATTTAGGGAGATCAGCTGGCACTTCTGCAGTTAACAATTATGGATAATCTAATAATCAGATATTGTTTATTGTTCCAACTTGTGCAGCTGTTACTATCTAAATCTAAATCCCAATGCAAACGCAGTTCTGTCTGTCTGTCTGTCTGTCTGTTGAGTCATATGAGAGCAGAAGACCCTGCAGTTCGTGACTGAGTTAACTCCATGGTAGTAGAAGTAGCAGTTGTTCTACTACTAGTAGTAGTTGAACCAGTAATGTTGTACTAGTAGTAGTTGTACTACTACTAGTAGTAGAATTGATTTTTGTAATAGTAGTTGAAGTTGTACTATACTAGCTACACAATACGAACAATATTTTTGTTTAATTTTGTTTACCATTTTTTAAAGTAACACTATATAACTTTTCATCACGATTTGGGGTATCCCTTTCATCAGACTATTTGTTTTGGTACCACTTCCAAATTAATTTGGATGTAATAAAGTCATTTGAAGGGTGGATAAACACAAGTGTTACTCAGAAACAGCTACCCAGGACATGCACAGTGCAGTTCTGGGTGGAGGTGGAAGAAAAAGTGTTACAGCATGGCATTCCTGACTGTATTTATCAAACTTCAATTAGCATCTTCTCCCTAATAATCACAACACAAATTCGGCCATACAGGTGTATATCCGCTAGGTCAGTTAGATGCTAGATGCTAATTTGTAGCAGTTTTTCATGCCCCCCCGGACCCCAGTTTTATAACAATAAACAACATAGTGTTGCTTTAAACTTCCAAAAATTGTTTACGGAGACAAAAAAGAAACTTGATCCCCCAGGAGAGCATTAGACATTAGATGATGTATTGTCGTTGACTGAGTTGATGTGATGCTCAAATGCAGTTGATCTGTGGATTGTTTACCTGGCGATCTCCTCGCTGTGTGCGGTCCAGTCCCTCATATAGTCGTCCTGTTCTCTGGAGTGGTGCCTCATGCCCATGGGGCTGGGGGTGGCTGGTGCCGAACCGCCCAGCTGGGTCACCCTCGGGGCCAGGGGCCGTGGCCTGGTATGCTTGGTGGGGTGGCGGTTGGAGCCAAACTCATCCTCAGAGGTGGAGGCGTACTCGATGGGCATGCGGCGCCAGCGGTTGCTGGCTGCAGAACAGAAGCATCCAGAAACACAGACGCGTGTGTGTTTGAGAGAGAGAGACAGAAAAGGAAAGAAAGAAGGGGGGGGGTGGTAATTACATTTAGAACTGAATTCAATTCTCACTGTAATACGGCCATGTCGTTCCCAGAAGCCTGAGGTGTGCTAGTGAGGGATTTTTCCCCCTCAAGGAAAATCCCATTACAGACACAGACAGACGTGGAACTGGGAGAAAGTAGATTGAAGAAAGAAGGCTACTTCAGCCAGACCAACCCAAACATACAACATACTCATAGGAGGAAAGAGCTGCAGAAATAAGACACAAAGTAATAATTAAATCATGAAATAATGCAAGATATAAGATAACATTTCCCTGCCCCAAAAAAAGGCAAATGTAAGCCTTTTTGTCTGTGGCAATACATTAATCAAGCAAGCAGCAGTCCAAGGCAAAGCCAAGCATCTCACCTGCAGAAGTGTTGTGGTTGTAAGAGCTGACAGCCGATTTGTCCGGGAGTTTGGAAGCGCTGTTTGCCCGAGCTCTTGGCGTAGCAGCAACAGTAGAGGGATAGGCGCCAGACCTGAAGCCTGCTCTGGCTGCGCTCTCAGGGGGAGGCCGCAAGGGCAAGCCCCTGGTCCGGCTGGAGGTCGCTTCCGAGTCGCTCCGCGCTGACGGAGAACTGACTCGCGGCCTTCTCGGCTGAGCCAGTGCCTCGATCCTCGAGAGTGTCCTTCGGCCGGCGGAGGGTCTGGAGGCCGAGCTTGCCGTCGAGGCCTCCGAGGCAACGGACATCCGATCGACGTCGCCCAGGTCCACCTCCGGAGTTTCCCCGAGCCGAGCGCGGCGGAGGAGGGAGGCACGGGTCGGTCTTGGGCGCGGTGCAGCCGTGGGTTTGGAGGCAGGCGAGACAGAGGAGGTGACGGCTGCCGACCCCGATGCTGCAGTTCTCCCTCGGCCTGCTCGGCCACCTGCCGGCTCGGCTTTAGAACCGGACTGCGTTTGCCCGCGGCCCCTCGATGGAGCGGAAGGTGGAGGCTGTGTGTCAGAGAGCAGCGAAGAGTTTAGGTCGTCGTCAGTTAGCTCGAGAGACGTCCACGCTCGCGAACGTGGTCCTGTCGCCATCGGCTGAGACGACTTCCCCTTGTCTTGGGGTCCACCTTTGCCTGGCACAGCATTCGCCGCCACCCTTGGCGGCCCAGCTCCCGGGCGTCTCTTCTGTGCCACCTTACGCCCGCCCTCACCCCCGGCCTGGCTCACGGTGCTGGTGGTGTCGATGTCCGATTCCGGCGACATCGACCCTTCCAGCGAGTAGCTCGGTGGGTCTGCCAGGTCAGAGAGTGTGGTCTCCAGGAAGGCCGCCACGGCCTCATTGTCCCTCAGCAATGTTGCGGCATCAACGCCATCGCTGGTGACCCCAGGGTCTCTCGTCTGCGTGCTGGCTGTGGCGGCGGTAGAAGTGGAACTGAGACTATCAATGCACGGGATGAGCTCCACGGGAACATTGGCGCTGGGTCTCTCCACGGTGAAGCTCTCCTGCCTCAGCAAAGGCTTTCCCAGCTTCTCCTTGTCCTCTTCCTTCTTCTTCTTCCCGCCGTCCGTGCTCTTCCGATCCCCGCCGCTGCCCGTCGACTTGCAAGGGGAGCCGCCCTGCTGGCTGACGGCACGGCGGCCTCCCGCCTCGTTGCCTCCTGGAGCCTGCTTTCCACCACCTCTTGCCCCATCTTGGTTGCCAATCACTGGGGGACCTCCGACCACCCTGTGGCTGGACCTCGAAGGACCCTGGAACTGGCTCTCCTTCTCCTGGGTCTCCGTGTCTTGTTTCTCCGAGGTGGGTGGCCACCGTGCTGGCCTGCTTCGGGAGCCGTCCAGGGTCATCTCCTCCAGTGGAGGCTGGGGCAAGGTCCTCCTCTTACGTTCCGTCTGACTGGATGAGGGAACTGAAGTGGAGCTGTGGGAAACTTCGCTAACTTCAGCTGAGACAAAAATAAACAAAGAGCACAAAAAAAACAAAAGAGGGATGACTCATCAGAGATGATTTATGACTTCTACGATGTGGTTACTTAGCCCAGAAATCCAGACGTACCCTACCCTAGCTGTTTTTCCAAGTTTGGTCGAACCAATCACATCGCTCTATCCTTGTCAAGAGTCGCCTAGACATACCCTAGCAATAGCTTATCAGGCTACCTACTGCATGCAGAAATAATTTGAAAGACAATCACTGATTGGATTGAGTGCGGTCTAACGGTCCCAGCCAGACTATACTTTTAGATGTTATAGTCTGGCTTTTTAGGCTAGGGGTTACTTAAGTTTACATTTACATTTACATTTAGGCATTTAGCAGACGCTTTTATCCAAAGCGACTTACAAAAGAGGATAACATTCAAGCTACAACACAATGAAAGAACTAACAAGGAGTGCATATTGCTAACGTAGAATCTGCACTATTTTAAGTTGAAAGTGCAATAGTGTAACACAGTGTAGAGAAATTAAATTATTAAGTGCATCTCAAAATTTACGCCAGGAGATATTCTTGGAAGAGCTGAGTCTTCACAAGTTTCTTGAAGGTGGAGAGGGTATCAGTTGATCTGGTAGCGCTTGGGAGGTCATTCCACCAGCGCGGAACCAGAATGTGTTAAGTGAACACAATTTTAAGATGAAAAGCTGGAGTGTTGTGTCAGTGTCAGTGAGTGCTGTGTAAGGTGTAGCTAGGTTGGTACCTTTCTCATCGTTGACATACGTGTGTGACTCGGCCCCGGAACCTTCCGGATCAGTCCTCACATGACTGGCAGCCAAACTGGCCCACTGCGAGACCCAGCGAGGGCCTCCAACCACCACCAAATCCTCTGGCAGGACCTGGAATGAGGCAGAGAGACTTAGACCGATTCACCCCCCACCCACACACATACACACACACACACACACACTCATATGCAAACAAGAAACAGATTAACCCACTTTAAAAAATTGAGTCATTTGGTATACAAAAACAAACCAGCGTGGAGAGCAAAAATAGCAGTGCTAACACCCATACCACACACAAGCATAAACAGACTTGTAATTCTGCATGTGGACTGCAGCTGGAAGTTGAACATCTGTTCAGTAGTGTTGATGCCTACGTACAAATTTGCAATTTCCGCAGGAAAGTGTTTGAGGACAAATAGGATACTGATGTTGCTATTTTGAATATGTCATTTGTAACAGCCTACACTGAGTAGTGTACTGCACAGACTCTAGGTTCCCACAGGGATTTTAGTGTAGCCTTCTAATGTAGTTCATAAGTATTAGTTATTTACTAATTACAGCTTCTCCAATGTTATGAACTTTTGTATTTTTTATTTAAAAATATTAACATTGTTATTATAAAAATATGAGCATTATTATTTTTACTGAATTATTAGTTCATGTTCAAAGGTTGCTTACCAAACACATAGTGTGTGTGTGTGTGGGTCTGTGTGTATTTTTATTACATATTTATATTTATATTTATTTATAACCTAAACTCAGGACAGGCCTATCACTGGTGTATTTGGGAGACTTGGTGGAGTTGCTAGTATGTTAGCTGCAGCAGTGCTGTACGGCACCTCAGAGCCCATATGGGCGGCTGCCCTCCTGCTTTCTACTGCTCCAGGCCTGGGGCAAATGCTGACCCGGTCCCGCTGGTGCTCAGGGTAGCGGAGCTTAGTGAGAGCCTGGTTATCTTCCACTCCGAAAACCTTCCCGGCACACACATAGATGCACACACACAGACACGGCATATGGCGGTCACTCTTTTAAGGCTGACCCAGATGCGCTCGCAGAATACATTACATTGTGGCTAGAGACGGATGGAGGTGCTTGTTAGTGGTTGATGAAGTCTGAGTAGTGTGTTTTCACCCTTTCCAGAGCAAAGGCAATGATAAGAGCTATTGTACTACATGGAAAATATGAATGCAAAATTGGGTTGTATTTCCAAGGCCTTTGTAGCTGTGAACAAAGTACCTTTGTACTATTGACCATGACAAGTTTTCAACATGTTGTTATGACGATGACAAACGATGACAATGCAAATCTGTGGAATTACACAGTTAATTCATGGACTGGCAAATGGAAACTTCTTTGGCATGATTAAAAAAAATATTTATCTATAAGAGAACAAAGAAAACAATACACAGTTTCACAGCTTTGCCTTGAAACATCTCAACTGAAGTGGAGGCTTGGCATACAACACTACTTTTATGAATACTCAGAAATTTTCTTTTCTTTCTGAATCTCACCTCTCACCTTTCTACAAAAATTAGCTGGAGGAAACAGAGAAAATGGCAGACCCTTTAGCAGCTTTTTGCTCACCTTGTCAATCATCCGTCGGGCTTCCTCCACCTCCTGACTCCCATTCTCCAAATCAATGGTGTATGTGCCCCTGTCACTGAGGTCGTCGCTATGGCGACCCCTCTGCGGACCCTCCTGGTGGTCGGGGTTCGTCTCCCTTGTCCCTGCAGAGGATGGCCCAGATTTAGGAGCTCTTTGTGAGGAGCTGACGGTGGGGACCACTTCCCTCGCCTCCCCTCCGACGGGTGCCACCTTCTTGGGCGCCACTGGGGGTCGGTGTTTGCGTTTGTTGTGGTGGTGGTAGGGGTCGTCTCGACCGTGAAGGGCTCCATCGGTCCTGGCGATGGTTGAGCGAAGCCCACGAGCACTGGCCCGCTCCTGCAGCAAGGCCCGACGGGCGAACTGATCACCCAGGAGGTTCTCTGAGTCACTCTGGGTGCCATCCTCATGCTTACTGCCTGAGAGAGAGACAGAGAGAGAGAATGAAAATGAGTGAGAGAGAGAGAGAGAGAGTGTTTGTGAGAGTGTGAAAGGTTGATAAAGAGAAGAGGGGAGAGAAAGAGAGAGAGAGACAGACAGATACAGACAGACAGAATGATGAGAAAGAGTGACAGAGAGGAGAGAGAGAGGAGGAAAGAGGGTCAGATGGTGGGAGGAAAACAACAAAAAGTCAGACAAAAGGTAGACCAAATTTGGAAACTGGCCAAAACATTGAGGATTTGAAGAGGATTGAATCAGCGAGGGAGAACATTTTTGCTTGAGGGAGATACTGTGGCTGAGATGGAGAGATGCAGAGGAATCAGAAGAAGGGAAAAAAAACACACCACAGAAATGGATGAAGAAAGCAGGGCACATGTGACTGAACATTTCATACTTGCAGCCACCAGGAGATGAGATCACACACCCCGAGGCAAGAATGATCAAAGTGTACTGTGTCCGTGTTTTTATTTATTTCATTTATTTTTGTGTGTGCAAGCTTGCTCAGTCTGCACAGTGCACTATGTGTTTATAACTGTGAGTGCTTGTTATGAATATGTACATGTATATGCATGTATTATGCCTCTAGATACATACATGTTTATAACTGTAACAACATGGCATGGATATATGTGTATACCACATGTATGCATCATGTTCATAAATGTTTGTGGACATATATGCTTAGATACGTATATACTGTGTGGGTGTCTATGTCCTTTACACAAGTCCATATGTGTTGGACAGATGTGTGTATGTGCTATGATTATGTGTTACATATTTATATATTGTCTGCAGGTTTGTATGTACTGTGTGTGTATGTGCATGTTTGTATGTGTTCATGGGTCAATGTCCGTTTTTGTACCTCTTTTGTGCTTACAGTTGTGAGTGCATGCTGTGATTGTATACTGTATGTATGTATGTTTGTGCATGTGCATGCTTGTGTGTGTTTGCATGTGTGAGTCCATGTACTTTTAGTACCTCGTAGACTCTTGAGTTGGACGGGTACGTCACTCTTGACGCTGTCTCCATCATCATCGGCAACCGACTCCGACCTTGCCAGCGGCAGCTCGTTCTGGGCCAGCCAGTCAGCGACCTTCACCTCTGCTGCCACCATCGCTGCCTGCAGAGCACTCAGTTCCTCCCCAGCACCCCTCTTTGGCCGCGGCCGGAGCTCCTGGTTACCCTTTGACCCCCGCTCCTTCACCGTGACCTTCCCTGGCGCCAGAGTGTCAAAGTCGATTGTGAAGGAGGCATGGCCATGGGCGGTGGCCTCTTGAGCAGGGGTTGGGTCTGTTGCCTTGGCGCCCGGATGAGCTTTGGGGTGGGGGTCACTGGTGCCACCCCCGATGGCGGACCCTCTTTAGAGGGGATCTCAAAGTAGCTGGGCTCCTGGCCTGGGCCTTGGTTGGGTCCCTGAGCAACTCCTGGCTTTTGTCCATCTTTAGCATCTGCAAGCCACCATTAAACCAGTGCAATTTCAAACTGATAAAAAATTTCTCACTAGTTGTGCCTAGTGGTTCTCAAGCTGTTTTTGGTGTATTGCCAAAAGCACTCCATACACTTTAAGAACATGTTTTAACATATTTTAATGTCAGAATTATAGTCTCTTAAACCTATAAAGCATCAATTTTTGTTAACGTCAGCTAAAATATTTTTGAATGTGGGGTCAAATTGAACTTAGACTCTTACTATGTGTTCACACCAAGAGCAACTAAAGCTGTAAAATTAGCCATTCTCTCTCTAATAATAAGAGAGACAAAAGCAACAAAAGTGACTAAAGCGACGAGCGGCAAAATTTGGGCAACTATAGTGACTAAAACAAATTAAAGTTAAGTTAAGTGCTCGACTTTACGCAAATTAGCTACAACGCATTTCAGCTGTAAATGAAATGCCAGTGGGCACATAATGAGCGATAAGAACTACTTGAGCGGACACAGATAATTTAGCAGCTATGCTTTATGAGCGGAAAAAGCGATTTTTCTCTGCTTTAGTAGCTCCTGGTGTGAACGCACAGTTATTGTGGGGATAGCTGTTGGCGATATGCTTTCTCTCCACAGAAAATCTGCGCAATAAGTTCATTAGGGAAACGACTTGGCCCGACATACCTAGTTCACATCTGGCCTGTTTGGAGTCGGAGGGTTTGTTATCCTGCTTCACTGAGTTCTCGTCGTCAGCATCCCCATCCCCCCACCAAGATGGCTGCCCATAGAGAGGGGTCCCTCTGTGCAGCACAGCTACATCAGCTGGAACAAGAAATAGAGAACCAGTCTGATTCAGAACACAGTAAAGCCATGCTTAAGAACTCCATTACACATGTATAGTGCACACTCTCATTCAGATAGATAGATAGATACATACATACATAGACAGATACATAGATAGATAGATAGATCTGAAATGTGTCCATTTGCCCTGTATTATCAAACAAATTACAGTACAGAAGATGGTTTGCTGTAGGACCACAGTCCACACATTTCAAATATTGCATCTCGACCCATAAGTTCTCAAAGGACTTAGTGGCCCAAGTTCCTCAAGTGAACACAGCAAACAGAGTCTGCCCATTCCCAGTTCCCAGTTCCAACTTCCTCACCTGCTGTCTTTTCATCTCCTTTGGGAGCTTCAGACGGTTTGGCCGGGCTCTCGCTGCTCCCCTCAGCACCTTTGGGTTCTGTAGTTCTGGAACTTTCTCCCGTCTCTACAGGCTTCTTGGCCAGCTGGAGCTGACTGGTGAATTTTTCATGCTAGCCGATGGGAGCAGTGATAAATACGATTGTATGAGCTTCAGTAAATGGAAATGTCCTTATGTTCCCAGAATACAAATAACTATTACTATGTCTATTACTAAGGTGAAGAATACTTATGTATCATTATATCAAACAATTATCATCAAGATTGCAGAGGGCCTACACGCCTTAACAGCGTATATTGCAGGTGCTGTTATATCACTTGAAGTAAAGCAAAAAAAAGTGCAAAAAAAAGTGCAACACTGCTAACTAAACAGATAAACCACATTGATGATGAACTGACATTTCAGTCTGAACACAGTCCAAGCCCGAATACAACCAACCAATCAAAATAACATCCTAACCATTAATGTAGACTTCAGTATCAGCCTAGCAGTGTGTCTTATGTCTCTTCCCACTTTGAGATGATAGAATGCCTGTTTTGTGTGTTTGTGTGTGTGTGCGTGTGAACTCACCTTTAATGCCTCCTCGGGGACGTGCAGCTCCCCCCGGACCACAGTGAACAGGTTAGTATGTACTCCAGGTTAAGGACAACTCAGCAATGAATGCTCAACATTTTGGCTGAACCACTGAAGTTTTTTACTTTTTCTTACTTTTTTTTTTTGGCGGGGGGGGGGGGGGGTCTTTTATCCAGCTTGCTCAAAGTGCACAATCTGTGCTTTATATGAAACACTATTGTGTAGGCTACTGAGAGTCCCAGAAGCCATTGAAAAGATATCATAGCCAAATCTCAGTTTGTCTTCCATTTTCAGGGTGGTGTAGACCTGCTCCTGGATTCGGACATCATTCACAAACGTCTGCAAGGAGGAAATCAGAATAAAAGTAAGGAGGCTAGCAACCTTATTGCGACTCAGTCAACTAAATTCGATATACTTCAATATTCTTTAGGCAATACAGTCTGACTTACTCCATTAAGACTACCAAGGTCCTTCACTTTGTGCTCGTCCGTAGCAGGGTCATAGTTGATGACAGCATGCTGTTTGTCAACACTCCGAGACTGCAAACAGAAAGTGCCATGTGTCAGAATCTCCTGACAAGGAGGCAAACGTTGCCACATGGCTGAGTGAGCAGCGGACTGAATCATGGGAGGTGTAGTTTTTGACCATGTTTACCTGAAGCATCAGCTCGCAGTCGTCTCGGCCCACGAAGATCATCTCACGGGGCAGGCGGTGGCGGGTGCCCCCGCTGCTCACCAGGAACCAGGAGGTCAGACTCATCTCTGCACGGCTGGGTCCCACTCACATCTGACCTATGACCTCTATGCCATCTTAGTTAATGAGAGGTCTCACCTTGGAGGAAAAACACACACATACATACACACACGCACACACACACACACACAACAAACTATATTCTTTGAGCTGTGATCACCACGGCTACAACTGACAGGCAGGAGGACAAAAAGCAAGACAAAAATACCAGTAGAATGTACAGCAATAGAGTGTCAGTAGAATATAAGTAATATAACGTAGTAAGTAAAAGGTAATCTGCATACATAGAACGTTGCATCTATCCATCCATTCATCCATCAGTATCTCTGTAAACATTCTATCTAGTGCAGTTATTCTCTCTGTGTATCCAATTACAGGTAGCACACATTCCCACAGGGCCTCATTCATGGTGTATTAGCTTTGGCTCCATGAGATCTTCCCATGGGCCGTCATGGGTTGCTAACAATAGCTAGCAACAGGACATCCAATACATAACAGGCTAAAAATTCCAGAAAATTCCACCCATTCCGACCTAAATAAGATAATTCCTCCCCCTATCCTGGAAATAGAGTTGCTTGCCGAATCAAATTATACAATCTGCCCACAGTCACACCCAGAGAGATGGTATTCTTTTAAAACTCTGAGCAGGAAAAGCATCCCAGATGCTGTGAAATGTGATGATAACACAACCAATGTGACAACGGGCTCAAAGTCTTGTCTTTCATTGCATTTCATCCAGAGTCTCAGGATGCTGGCTAGGCGATTTGGAGACAGAGTAGCCTATCCATCTGCAGATGTCAGGCCCAGCCAAACGGCTTTACATCATAGTGTATGACCAAATAGTAGAAAAGGAACACACCCTCAGTGAGTCTGTTCACTTTAACTGTCGGCCTACACAACACAGACTTTGACAGATTTGGGACGCTGAGGGGTGTAATCATTTTCTCTTAAGGACAAGGCAGAGCAGACAGACGTAGCTTCAATTGCGTTTTTCTGTTAAGCCTCATCAACTTAGATATGCAAAGTCATGCATTTGCACGAAAATGATCTAGGTTTCATTTTACATTTCCCCCACAAACTAAGCCCTTCAGACAGACATCTCGTGTGCGCAGGCTGGGTCGTGCCGAACAACCCATCACACCGGGAAGTCTTGGAAGTATGGCTTGGCCCTAATAGGGTGCAGTCCAGCGTGAAGCTGCTTAATGTTAGCATACCATGAATTCTCTGTAAGCTAGCCATTCCTCCTCTAGATGGATCATATTTTCAGTTCTGATTCAAAGTGAAATGATAAGGCCAATTGACCTATTTGTAATTGCATGACATGGGATATCACAGATTTCTACCATTGGTAAAATTAAGAATCCAATAAATACATTATTGAAATCCAAACTTAATGTTTCAAATGCGGACAGACCTGATAATGACAATTAAATGGCTTGCATCTGATCGAAACACTGTAGCCTACTGACATTCCATTATCGATACAAGCAGTGTCAACATACACAAGAAACGGTTTTGCTTATTGATCCGTCTCAAAAGAATTTCATGATTTCACGTCAGCTGTAATTTACAAGCCGTGCATATACGAAATGTTTATTCAATAAAAGATTGATGTAGACGTTTCCATCCCGACCACCGACTTAGGTTTAGAGGATGATGCTCAAAGATGTTGCCCGCTGATAAACGTACGTATTATAGCCCGTATTATAGAAGATGTATATGTATATTTATATATATATATACATCTTGAGGCTCGAAACATACGCCATTGATTACCGACAAAAATGCAAAACATTGTTGTCAACAGCCTATCTTAGGGCTCAACAACATCATGTGTCATTTCCGAGTCATGCCGAGGCAGTGTAATAAAGGAAGACGCGAACACGGCTAATTAACCATCTTTTTCCATTTCTGTCCTTGTTTAGGGTTTAAAGCTTAAACTGCTGAGTGAGATCGTTCTCGATAAGAAATCTGCAGACTGTGCTTACCGTTTTGAATCCCTTTGCGTTTTTTTGCGACAGCCGGGCAAATATTACCGATGTGGCTTTCTGCATAGATCATCATTCGCTGCCCAGCCCAAGTCAATGTTGTCGTAGCTTTCTTTGGCTCGGGGTGGCGCTGTAGTGATACGTCTGACATTCAGGAAAGATGCTTTACGTAAGTTATGCAACAAGGGTGCGATCAGGGCATCCTCAATAGATGATACTGACTTTTTTTTTAATCTTTCGATTGTTCCTACTACTTTGGCCAATTTTACTATTAGGTTTTAGCAGTAAAGTAAGGTATTTGTTTTCCAGCTCAATCACCAATGACAATTCTCTTAAGGCGTTTTATCTCAAACTCCAATTTGGGAGTATCAAGAAGCCATGCCACCTAGGCCAGCTGTGGAGAAGAGGGTTCAGGAGGAAAGACAAGAGTATAGCGGCTGCCAGAGAGAAGGATGAGCGGAGAGGGGAAAATAAGACAAAATGTGCTGGGTAAAACACCGTTCCGCAATTTGCCTTTAGGGTAAATGCTACATAGGTAGCCTGTGTGTAGCAATTTTATACACATCACGCCTAATTTACGTTTTGTTTTACAAATTACAACTGATGACATATACAAGTGATGCAACAGATTGCAAAGTTTGCGGTGGTGTAGGTTTGCACAGCTGCGCACGGTTCTTTTGACGCCTTCTGGCACGATTGCGCATTCTTATTGGATAAACAGAGTTTAAGGGAAAGGGAATCTAAAGCAACTTCAGTAAGTGCCGCTTTCAAATTAGCCTCACTAGGGTGAATGTCTTTAAATAGAGGTGGGTTTCTAAACTCCCACACTCCTTAAATGTAATTTCGTCCCCCCTCGTTAGATGGCATCAAGTAACCACTCAATGTTTTTTGTAGCAGAGCAACTGTTCATTTAATTTGACAGTAGAGGGAGCTTTTGCCTCAAGAAACTGTAAAAACACTTGCGGTGAACGTCTGGAATCATGCAGGAAAAGCATTTGCGCTGTCGATTAAGGATAGAGTTGGAAGTTTATTTGATAAAAAGGAAAATACTCTTGTAGCCTACTACTGCTAACTTGCGGAATGTGTTTTTCATTCATATTGCCTTGGAGATAAAGATTCATGATTGACAGTCGTTTTAGACAACATACTTCTACTCATCATATGGATGGGATGGTGCATAGGCTTTTGACTCAAAACAAACAAGTTACCATTCCCTCAGATAGTGCAAATGCCTGTCAGTTCTTTGAGAAACCACCAGTACCAGAACACCTGGTTTGTCTGTGCTTAGTCATATTACCGGTCCAATTGGTTTCACGCGGCCTGGAGGGTCAATAGCAGTCAGTGACACCAGACCGTTCTTGAATTCCCCTGCGTTTACCGTGTTCATTATAGCTAATAATTGGCCAAATAATACTACCACCACCACCAATAATAATAATAATAATAATAATAATAATAATAATATAACAGAACCATAATAATTATTTTGTTACAGTTTCTGAAATAACGCTTGTTGTTGCATTTTCCACCAAGCATCTGTCGTTTAAAATCGAGACTTTCTGGGATTACCATGTTCTGTTCAGACGCATTTTCGAAACACCATACACTAAATTCGATTGTGTGAGAACTCTCTTATGATACCATCTTGCTCGCATTTTTTCCACATTCACTTGTTTCGTAGGGCTGTGTTTATGTTGAATGTTTTCATTTTCACATTGCAATGTGGAACTGCAGGTGTTGGGGAAGGATAGGGGCGGTCTTTCCTCTCCTTTTGCCGCGCTTTGCCTATAATCTATTTCCAAGATAAGGGGAAAGAGTGGCAGTCAATTTCCTCCAGAGGTAACCCTCCAGCGGTCTCCCTGAACCCATGTCAATAATTGGTTGCTCTGCCTACTCGTCTCTCTCTCTCCCCCCAACCCCTGAACCCTCCACCCATTGGCTTTCCAGGGTCTACTTTTCATATGCGGCCCATAATGACCGTCCATTGGTTTCATTCTTCTCCCCCCATCCCTCCCACCCGCGCGCCCGCACCGTCCTGCCCCTGTCGTGCGTGTCTGTGTCCATCTATCTCCTGACGTTCAAGTTCGCTGGAACGTCACGTCCGCACTTGAACTTGCAGCTCAGGGGGCTCCTTTGCCACCCTCTTCATCGGCTCTGTCTCTCACTTTCTTTCGGAAGGAAAAGCCATGAAGTCCGTTGCGCCGCGTGTATGGTGCGCGCCTCCCTGGTCTAACCTGTGATTAATTTTCCGTATTTTTCTTTTTCCTTTGGATGTCCAGCGCATCGATGAAGACGTTTTCTCCCTCCGGAGCCTATATCGTAAAGACTTTGGCATTCCCAATGTGATCCAAGCTGAAGGCTCCAATTCTCACCATGTCTCGCCGCAAGCAGGGCAAACCCCAGCACTTAAGCAAACGGGAGTTTTCGCGTAAGTTGAGGAAATTTTCTGTTGATTTCTTCTCCGACAATGCATGACTCACGGGACATCGTAGATACTCTTTGGTACGCTGTTCGAGCTTCGGACAGGACTCCGTGGGTGCTCCACTGTGGACTGAGTAAAACTGCGAAGTGTAGCAATACAGACTATACATCTTTTCTCAAATGTTTTGCGCTGCTTCAGGCCATGATTTAAGTTATATAAAACATTCCAGAGAAACGTCTGTAACCAAACTCTCATTTCTGCTTTGAGAATGAATGGGTTTCTAAGGATATATTGTGTAGCGGACGACTGAGGAGCGTGCTTACGTCGGTTGGCAAACATAGTGATCTTGCAGTATATGCTTCATTAGACTTGCTTGAATAGAAATCTAGATTGGTTTAGCTAAGTAACACCTTTTAAACTAAGAAGGCAATGAGCAGTCTGTAGACTATGCCAAGCAATTACTTGTTGTGGTTTTATACGCGGTGAAAATTCACCACGATAGATGGCTAAAGAAAATTCACACCAGGCTTACATAAACCAATTCCGTTGTGGATCATTTTTAAGTACCTCGCACATAGGTTATGCCTGAGAGGATTTTTTTAACTTTAGTGTAGAACGTCTTAATTCTGGGAACAATGTGCGCTATTTGTTGGGTCAAATATCCAGAAAGTTCTCACCTCATATTTGTTTTCACAAAAGAAATGAATTCTTTGAGAATGGATTTACTTCACTCGAGGCGCACCGCATAGTCTGGGCTACCTTGCGACCACACGGATAGCCTATTGCCGAGACTACTTGGTTGTAAGCTAGATTGCTTTTTGTCACCAAACAACATGAAATGTTTGAACATCCGACCATGTATTTAAGATTTGCAGTGTTAGTTCGCGTCAAATGACTGCAATTAAGTGAGATACTGTTTGGTTCGGTACTTCATAAAGGAAAATGTTCTGGAACGCTCACAGTAGACCAGGTCGGACACTTCAAGTTGCGTTCGTACAAATGCGAACGATAGGGGGCAGAAAATTGTCAAGAGACCGTATCTGAACTTGAACTTGAAACAAGTGTGCTATACAATACATACTCTTATGTTCATCGATCAGTTAATATGATAATTTTACTTTATTTACATATTGCAGAATTGGAACCTATACAGTTGCAATTACAATTTTCAATAGGAATCGGGTGTCCTCGGTAAACCCCAGCTGTAGCGAGGCAAATTTCTCAGAAACATTTGCATTTATTTGCACAATTAGAGAAATAACTTTTTGAAGTTTAACTGTGGAACCAGGCGGACTTCTTTAGTAGGCCTAATTGCCATGGGTCTGTTGGTAGTAAAACCTGCTTGACGTGCTTCTTCGGTTTGGAGTGGCAGTTGCATGCAGCACAATGTTTATGTTCGATGGGGGGGGGGTAGCTTGAAAGGTGAACCTGGTTTTAACCCCATCTGTGCGCTCATCGCGAGCGGCGTAAGCAATTTACTGAAGATAGGTCTTTGAGAAACGGAAACAGTTCCGCTCTTATTAATGCCGTCAAAATGCGCTGGAATGTCGCTCAGCCTCTCCCTCCCGCATGACCTGACACGGAATCAAGGGCGGCCCAGCACCGGCGGCAAGAATTCCCGTTATCTCGATATCCCAGTTTGGATAAGATGTCGTTCTGATTGCTCTTTCATATGCTGTCTGTTTCGGGGCCTTTGGGACTTACCCCACATACGCCCCTCAATATCTAACCTCAGTAGTTCAGAAGATCCCAGTACTTCCACTAAATGGGTTCCAATCATCTTGAAGTCAAATTAAAATCTATTTTTTGATTCTCTGAGGTGTTAAGTTCATTAAAACGTGAGATTGGCTTCGTGATAAAGAGGGTCAAGCTACTTAACTCTGCTCAGCGACTGAGCCACCCTGGCTCTTGTTCTTACACTGGGCAGTCAGTCATGTCTTTGTTTCTTTCTTTCTTTCTTTCTTTCTACAGTGTATTAACAAGTATGCTTTGAATCTCTAAAAATACTGATATACCATCGTTGCCAGCCACATAGTCTTCCCTTTCCAAGTACCATTCTATTATCTTCCACACAAAAAGTACATTAAGAATAAGAAAAAATAGAGCCAACCCTGAACCATAAACAATGAAGACTATTGAAACATCTATTTCCTTTAGTTTCAGATCTCTAAAATACATGCAATGGAAAATGGAGTCACTGTATGACAATATGAAATGACATATTAACACATAATGCCCTCATGACAACAAACACATCTCACTTAGTTATCGGTCTGAAATAAATCACCTGAATGCTTCACTGTTTATCAAGAGCTGGGGAAGTAACTGGTCGTAGAGAAGTCATTGGACTGGGTACACCTTGTAACCTGTAGTAGTAACCTTGAGGCGCTGTTTAACTGTGGAGAGTTAACTTGTGTCTTTTTCACCCGTGATCTTGTGCAGCTGAGCCTGTGACAGCCGACCTCCCTGAGGAACCCCAGGATGACTCCCGTCTGCTCCCAGTGGCCCCGACCTCTTTGCCCAAGGGCGACCCGGACCTCCTCACCTGCGGGCAGTGCCACGCCCGATTTCCCCTGTCCGACATCCTGCTGTTCATCGAGCACAAGCGCAGGCAGTGCCAGGGCCGCCTATGCCAGGACAAGGACCTCGGCAACAGGCCCCCTCCGTCATCAACGACGTCCTCGTCGCCGCCGACCACCCCCTCGTGCCTGGCGCCTCGTGACCTTGTGACTCCTGGGCGTCGTGGACGCCACCCTGTCGAGGTGGCCGTCCAGGTGACCCCCCATGGCCACAGGGATAACTTATCCATGGCCTCCCCTGGAATATGCCCCAAGCAGGAGCCCATAACAGGTACGGGATGCATCACGGAATGCCGCTATGTGTAGAGGAGGGTCAGAGGGCCAGAATAGGTGCCATTTCATGCCACCAGTGCCAGGGTGTTGTGTTCGTTGTGTCCGTGTTGTGGATCTGAAGAAGCAAAATGCCTTATCAGTTCACAATGAGTACATTTGCATTGAACAAAACATATGGATTTGATACACTTAGCCGTTTCTTCAGTGTTATGTCTCCCCATGTTCATGTGTGTGAAGGCAAAGGTAATAAAAGCCTAGCAGATGTCTGAGACTGTGAAGTGGCCATAAGCAAATGTCATTTCAGACAGTTCTGGTTTGTTGGTATTGGACACTGACTGTAGGTTTGCGTTTATGATCGTATAGATTCCTGGAAAAACGAGTGGTCATGATTTGCAAAACCATTCTCACCTCCCCTCATCGTCTCTCCCTTGTCCAACTTCTTTCAAGAGGAAAAGAAAACAAATTGAGGGAGAAAGAGAGAGAGCGAGAGAGAGAGAGAGAGAGAGAGGGGAAAGAGGGAGCAAAGAGAAAGAGAAGTGCAGAGAGGGGGAAAGAACAGCGTCTCCCTGACCACAAATGAGAAATATCTCTTGGCTGTTCCAGTTTGTCTCATGTGGGATTGACTGATGGAGCTGGATTTCCAGGCACTGTCTCGCAGCACTTGTAAACACACATCTCCTAATTCACGCTCTGAAGATGAACTGGGAGATGGTGGTGGTGGGGGGGGGGGGGGGGGGCATAAATAAATAAATCCGCAAAATAATAAATAAATAAAGGCGGCAGCGGCGGGGCAGTCCTAATTATTCTCAGCTGCAGCCGAGGGCAGCCGAGGCATTTTATTTTAAGAATTTATATTGCCACTAATTGTCACCGCTTCGCCTCACTTCTTTAAATGAGGCAAGCTGGCCACAGCGTGACCACATCCAGGATCAACTCGCATAAACACCAACATAAAACCCTTAAGCACTGAGTGGCAAAATAGCTTTAGCATCTTACCAACCCTGGCTAGTGACCCTCGATTGCCTAGGAAAAGTTGCTCAGGGCTTGGAGTCTTACTGCTTGGAAGAACACACAAAGTATGAATATTTCCACCACTATTGTGTGTATGTTAAGGTTGGACTGTCCTGGCTGAGGTTTGAAGTGGTGTGTTTGTGTGTGCGTGTGTGTGTGTGTGTGTGTGTTTCTGTTCTGTTGATCTCTGAAGCACTTTTCCACCGTTTGGCTTCTGAGAAGAGTAGGTATGTGAGCTGAGATGCTTCTAAGTATTTTCCACTGATATTTCTTCACACAGTTTTTCTAATGATTGAAAACTTACTTTAAAAAAAGGAAAAAAAGAAATGCAGAAGTTGGAAAATTGTTCTCAGAGAAGGTGGTGAAGTAGCTGAATTATAGTCTTGGAACTTGCGCCCCCCCCTCTCCTTTGGACATATCTATGGTATCAGTTGTCCCAGGTTGATTCGATGTTTTTTACATTTATAATATTTATGGTCTGCTTGAACCTAGTTAGGAATACCCCTCTCTGTCCCCTCATTTTCACATCCATGTTTTATACTTCTGTCAGCTGCCTAACATGGCCGTAAAGCTAATCTATGTAGTATTGTGAAACTGTGAACATGATAGTCTGGGGTCACTGACATTATGTTACACTAAAGGACCCAGTTGGTTTACTGCCTAAACTCAGTGACTCCTGGCTGCTCACTGTATATATATATATATATATATATATATATATATATATGACAGCACATGCTCTCGTCTGTAAGGAGAGCAGCCATGTTGTTCCATACAGTCAGCTAGTGTCCTTTCGGGGCTGGGTGGAGGTTAGTGTGCGTGGCTGTGTTTGGGAGGCATAGTTGGGTCGTGTGGACGCGCCCGCATTTTCCTTGAGTGGCGTGGGACTGTCTTTGCTGGCCATCTTGAGGGGGGGGGGGGGTTGGGGTGGCGGTCGACATTGTTTTATACACAAACACACACACATGCGTACACACGCACACTGAAACACACACACACACACACACACACACACACCACACACACGTACACTGTCTGACAGTGCAGCGTTGGAGCAGATGTCATCCATGACAGATGGAACACTGTGCTGTGTTTTTGTTTTTTTTGTTTTTTGCTGTAACCGGCGGCATCTCTGTCGGGCCAGGGCAAGCTCGGACATTTGCATGATAAACATTTTAAGATATGCATATGGAGGGGGAGGGGGGGGATGATTTGTGAGTGTGTTTGGGAGGAGGGGGGGTGTAGTGTTAGGGGGCAGAGTGGGACCCCCTTTTCACACGAGCTGTAAGCTGCTGAAGGGGGCCAGGCTCCCTCTCTCCACCCACACACACACACACACACACACACACACACACACACACACACACACACAGAAGCCTGTGCCCTGGAGATGGCTGGTAGAGTGTGAAGTAGCTCTTCTGAGTCTGTGCTTTCTCAAACCGCACTCAGACAGCCCTTCTGTCCCTAGTGTCTCACAGTGAGTGTGTGCATGTGTGTGTGTGTGTGTGTGTGTGTGTGTGATACAGACACAGGCACCCAACTCAAAAGTAGCCTGTTCCTCAGAGGCAACACTCTGTCTATCTATGGAATAGGTAATGCACACAAAGTAGGTTTAACACTGAATGTGACATAGATACATGTTGTGTTCTGTGTTGATCGGAGAGTGAAAATATGATGGGACTCACTCATGGAGCATTCACACACACACACACACACACACACATACACACACACACACACCACACACACACACAGCACACACATGACATCGGAGCACACAGCTACCTGAGCCTCACGTGCTCTCTCTCTCTCTTTCTCTCTCTCTCTCTCTCCCTCTCCAGCCCTCCTGCTCGCAAACAAACAAAGGTATTTTAACAGCGGGCCAACCTTGGCACAGTGCCACCCTACAACCATGCCCCCCCCCCTACACACACACAAACACACACCCATCCCACTTTACCCCCTCTAACACCCCCCCCCCCCCCCCTCCCCTGCGCCCTTTTGCACCAAGCCTGCGGGGCGTCTGTTGTTGGAGAGGGGGTGTTGGTGTCAGGGTGTGGTGGGGGGTGGTAAGGACAGAGGGGGCTCTCCATATTGCTGTTTGTCTCCTTCGGGTGGGGCAATTAAAAGGGCTGGGTGGTTGGGAGGGGGTTGTATGCTTGTAACGTGTGTGTGTGTGTGTATGTGTTTGTGTGTCCCTCTTTTCAGTTTATGTGTGATTTTATGTCGTCCTCTCTGTTAGCGTGTGTGTGTGTGTGTGTGTGTGTGTATGTGTGTGTGTGTGTGTGTTCCTTTGTGTCCCTGCTGTGGAGAGGAGGCAGGGTGTCGGTTGCAGAGTGGCACACAGATAAAGGAGTTGATAGTACAGAAAGCAGATGATGAGGACTTGCGGACAGATGTCTTCATCAGGCATTGGGACTACTGGGTTTGCCAGAGCAATAGGGAAGTGTAAACATCGGTGTGTGTGTGTGTGTGTGTGTGTGTGTGTGTGTGTGTGTGTGTGTGTGTGTGTGGAGTGGGGGAAGGAATGAGTTTATAGGTTGAATGTGTTTTACCATGTTAGTTTGTTTGTTTAAAGAGAGAAAGAGAGAGAGAGAGTAAGTGAGTGTGTGTGTGTGTGTGTGTGTGTGTGTGTGTGTGTGTGTGTGTGTGTGTGTGTGTGTGTACACATCAAAGACTCTTTGACTTGGCAGATGTAGCCTGAGGACTCCCCTCTGTTGGCCCTGCCAGTGTATTGTTGGCACAGACTTGGGTTTTGTAGGCAGTGGAGTGGAAACACACACACGCACACACACACACACACACACACACACACACACGCACACACACACACACACACACACACACACACACACACACACAGCACGAGCAAGAGCAGAGCTTCCTGTTCTCAATCTGCCCATGCTCAACAAGCCTCAAGGGCTTTCAGGTGGACATGTGGTCCCATCGGCACAAACACACACACACACACACACACACATTCTCTCATTATGCACACCCTCTGCATAGGTTAACGCCATGAAACAAAGTAATCATCTAGCTCTCTTACATACTTCCACTCTCTCTCCCTGTACACACACATATACACACACACCAGTCAGCTCACACAAACACACACACACACACATATATATACACACACACCAGTCAGTTCACACATACACACACACAGCATAGTTTTTCACCCTTTATCCCTACCCCTTCCAACACATGTACACAGACACAAATGCACACACACACTCACACACACACACTCACACTAACACTCACACACACTCACACACACACTCCGTCGCCACTATGCAGCAGTAGGCCTATAAGTGGCAGATTCTCCACCATGCGTGGCCACGCAAGCCGTTGATGGAAGCTGTCAGACGCATATGATCCTATTTCAGCCCTCCAGGGCTCCAGGGCCTCCTCTTCCACCGGCAGGCCCAGTGAGAGGTGCTCCGTGCCAGGCTGGCCACGGCCGTGCTCCAGCCTGTCAGCAGGGGAGCCGCTGGAGCTGTTAGCATAGCATCCCCTTACACTCGTCACACACGCGCGTGTGCATGCTCTCATGTGTGGCCAGCGGCAAGCTGTCTGGTGTGTTTAAGAGAGCACTCCATCAACGAGTGTGAGGGATATGGATACACACACACACACACACACACACACACACACACACACACACACACACACACACACACACACACACACACACACAAGTTACTGTATATGCATATACATATAGTCACACCAGTCAGTTCACACACACACACACACACACACACACACACACATACACAAAATTCACATAAAAAAGAACACAGCACACACACAGCTCACACACACACATACACACACAGGCATGCAAGTATACACCTCTCTTCTGCAAAACCAATCAAGTGCTTTGGGACACTGGGACTGTGTAGTCATTTGTAGTCATATGCCAGTGTGGGGAAAAATATATATAAAAAACAAATAGATGTCTGACCTAAAAATAACTAAATAAAAAACTACTCCTTGTTTTCACTCGCTTTCATTTTTGTCTGTGCGGGTCAAGGGATCTCTCCCCTCTCCTCTCTCCTCCCACTCCTCTCCTCTTTCCACTCTTCTCCTCTCTCTTCCCTCTCCTTTTGCCTTTCCTCTCTCCCTCCTCCTTTTCTCTTCTCAGTCCAACAAAGGCAGGCCTGCCACTCACTCTGACTCAGTCTTACCTGGCTCAGTTCATCACGGCATTTATTTTTAGTGATTCCCCTCCTCCCGTTGCAAGTAAAGAGCAAAGAGCACTCAGCACGTAAGACTGATAAGACTCTTGTCTGGGCTTGTCATCGTCGTCGACCACTTCAGTCGTGTCGTCCGCCTCTACACTCAGATTGTTTTGTTTTGTTTTTGCTGAGTCGCTGAAAATGGACTCCCATCAGGGTCAGAGAGCAACAGTTCTCTCGTTTATCTCACTCAGTCACAGACTGAGACGAACCCTAGATGCAGAGAGAGAGAAAGAGAGAGACTCAGTCATTTTGTTGTCTCCTTTTTCAAAAACAAACGTATGACTTATTTATAGAAATGAGTCTTTGTGAGTGTGGAACTGGAAATAAGAAGCCTGTGTTGTGTGTATGGTTAGCCATTAGGAACTGATTGGAGAACAAATTAAGGTTCTAGGTGGAGCCCATGTGTTCCGTTCAAGTGAGATGTTCTGTCTACGTAGGTAGTTTAAAAGAAAAGCACTGTAAAAGAATGCTCTCTGAGTGCTCTCTGCCTTACCCATGTTAATCAGGTTGCTCTTGATACAACACACACACACACACATATACATACACACACTCACCACATGCATGTGTGTTTAAGTGCATAAATGTCGCTGTGAATGAGCGTGCGTGCTGAACTTCGGTGTGTAAGGGTAGGTTGCTCATGGACAATAATCATGCATGCCATTCCGGTAGTACTTTCCTATTGTGTGTATCATGCTTGTGTGTGTGTGTGTGTGTGTGTGTGTGTTCTTGCATGTATCTATGTACGTGTGTATATGTTCTTGTGTGTATAAGTGTGTGCGTGTGTGTGTGTGTGTGTGTGTGTGTGTGTGGTGTGTGTGTGGGTGGGTGTGGGTGTGTGGTCGTCTGCAGCTGGCCTCCCTTATCTGTGTGCAGTACGGACAGAGATAAAGAGCTATGGGGCCTCTCAGTGTCTGCTGTGGCCTCTCTCTCTCTCTCTCTCTCTCTCTTTCTTTCTTTCTTTTCCTTCTCCCTCTCTCTCCCCTCCCCCTCTCACTAAAACTTCCTCTATGGCTCAGTCACTCTACTTCTTACCAGCACCTTCTAGAAGGAAACTGTTTGTGATTTGGGACAGTCTATGAGTACTGCAAGTTGGAGTGATGAGAGACAGCGGTATCATAGACAGGCTGCTTTCCAAACAACACGCCTCCTTTTGCTCAGAAGCTTATTGTGTTCAGTGGATACCCAGGGATGTTACTTTTGTAGAAGTCAGTAGAAAAGGGCTCGGTAGTGATGCAATCTCCATGAAATATCACAACGCTTCAGTGTGAATAAGAGAAATACCTGAAAATAGGCAAAAACATTGTTTAAATTGTTTAACTGTTACAAAAATGGCTTAAATGTGCTCAGATTGGTGCAGAGTGAAGTGATAGTGCCTCATTTGAACCACACAAGGGTTAAACCCCATTGAGTTGAATTCTGACTTGAGTGCACTTCACCGAATGACTTGCGTAAACCAATTTTGACGGCTAACAGCGAGGCAAATACACATTTACATTTAATGATAACTCCCGATTGTGCACTGCTGGAGTGGGGATTGGTAGGTTGGAGATTCTGGAGAGAGAGCTCAATTAAGACAGTTTAGGGTTGCAAGCCTTTTGATAGTAATTAATTTTCACAATCTGCTCCATGATAGCGAAGCTCCTGTGCATTTCAGGGGAGATAGAGGAGGTTTGAAAGCATTCACACACACACACACACACACACACACACACACACACTAACCCAAACACACATAATACACTCTCTCAAACACTTCATGCACCCAACACCCTCACACACACACATGCACACACACACACACACACAACCACACACACAGAGACTGTGCAAACACACCCGTTCCTAGCCTACTTCCTGTCTGAATCATCCCGATAATATGGCCTGGGCTCATTTGAATGTGAAGCGCTGCTTTAATCTTCAAAGGCCTGATTGCGTTATGAATATGCATGGCCTGGGCCGCCTGACTAGGAGTTCATTAGCCGCTTGTAAAGTCTAATGGCCATTAGGAAGCCCCCTCTCCGTAATTGCCAATTGCTTTGCATTTTTGATTAGTCCATTAGCATGTGCATTCGGAGTGCGTTGCCTCTGGCCACCAGGCCTAATCAGGAGAAAAAGGGAAGGTGAAAGAGAAAGAGAGAATGAGAGAGAGAGAGAGAGAGAGACAGAGAGAGTCGGGGGTGGAGGGATGGACGGAATAGATAAAGAGAAAGAGAGAGAAAGAAAACGAGGGGAAATGAGGGGGAGAGAGGGGTGATGAGCAGGAAGGTGATAGACAGATGGGGGAGAGAAAGTAGAAAAGAGGAAGAGAGAGAGAATGAGAGTGAGATGAGTATGAAGAGAGAGAGAGGGGTGAAGGGGATACACTGGTATGGAGGCTGTGTGTGTGTGTGTGTGTGTGTGTGTGTGTGTGTGTGTGTGTGTGTGATTAGACATCTGTGTATATGTATGTAAGTGTGAGGGAGTGTGTCTTTTGTGTGACAGTGTGTTTGGATATTTGTGTGTGTGTGTGTGTGTGTGTGCGTGCAAATGTGTGTGCATGTGTGAGTGTAGGACGTCTGTGTATACAAACTGAAATGTGTGTGTGTG
>PYXC01001445.1:467500-472500 GCA_015244755.2 Tenualosa ilisha | reverse complement strand
GTTGCTGTTGTTGTTGTTGTTGTTGTTGTTAGCTGTTATTGTTTTTCATGGTTGTGCTCAGATTTCCTGCTGGTCATTCTACTTTTATTCCTATTCAACTCAACACCTCTCACTCGAACCCATTTCATAGTTCGTATTTAATAATTGGCGTCGATTGTCTTTATGCAAATCACTCAAAAACAAAAGCTTTCCCACCGCCAGGGACAACGTGTATGCCTCGGAGTCAAGCATGCGGTGAAGTACCCTAACAGCAAAGGCAAACTGTTAAGTAGAGTACTTATTGTAGAATGGTAGTACTGGGCTATATGGGTGTATTAGCCATTTTTTCTCTGTATTTTAACAAAGTATGTATGTCATGTGTATGCAATGTTGTGGAAAGGACACTAGACAGGGATAGGATACTACAATGTCCTACGGGCCTAATAAAAGTATCTATCTATCTATTTGTCTATCTATCTGTCTATCTATCTGGTATGCTGTTGTTGGCAGGTAAAGCATACTGAGGCAAGTAGGGTCAGGAAAGATACAGTCTCAGTCTCTCATTCACTCACTTTGTTTTGTAGTCTGTCTCTCTATCTGTCTCTCCCTCTCTCCATTCTAATGTTGAATATAAATTTTATAATCTATTTATGTGTCTTGTGCTACAGATTGTGCACCAATAGCCCATTTGACCCGTAAACAAATATGGCAATGCAGAGGCTATCACTATTTGTTGTGTGTGTGTGTGTGTGTGTGTGTGTGTGTGTATAAGAGTGAAAGTGAGAGAGAGGGAGAGAGAGAGAGAGAGACTCCATCGATGATCATCACAAATTGATCAATCTGGCCATGGAACCTGTGCTACGACTTCCACCAGCAGTCATTTTCTTTTTCTGGTTTTTTGGAGAGCTTTGCAACATCAAGACCCACTTTCCCTTCCTCATGCTTTAGCAGAGAGGGCAGCAGGAGGTCTATAGCTAGCGCAGTATCAGGCTGTATATAGGGTGGGTGCCATGGATACTCTGAGCTATATGTTGCCCCGCGTGAGAATCCCAATGGCCTCATAAGGGAGCCTGAGGGGTGGCGTCTGTGTGTGTGTGTGTGTGTGTGTGTGTGTGTGTGTGTGTGAGGGGGGGGTATCAAGCCTGTGCAAATACTTGGAAATGAGGAGGTCCTTCATGTGTGTCCTCCTATGTCCCTCCCCTCCCTGCCACTGACCTTCCTGTAACCCTTAAACGTTTTTTTTTCTCCTCGCTCTTCACTTGCTCACTTGTCTGTCTCTCTCTCTCTCTCTCTCTCTCCCTATCTCTCATTCTCTCTCTCTCTCTCTCATTGTCTCCACTCTCTGATCTTTCTGTCTATATTTTTCTCTTTTCTCCTCCTTCTCTATTTCCTTGTACTTGTCCACTCCAGTGCTGCCATGTCAGTATAAGAAGGGCAGTGACAACACTCTTTTTTCCCTCAGGCTGTATCTCTCTCTCTCTCTCTCTCTCTCTCCCTCTTCCTCTCCTGCTCTCTGAACAGTTGGCCCCTCATTTGTTTAAGGAAATGCTTTTAAAGGTTTGGACCAGCAGGGCAGGAGGAGGTGTTTTTTTGGTTTTTTTTTACAGCTGAGGAAGGAAGTCTTTCCGATGTGCTGCATCTCTCTAGTGGCAGTGCCACGGCAACATGGCCACAATGTCATGGCAACAGTGTCATTCATGACTTCACCGTTTGCTGTCACGTGCTCTTTTTTTTTTTTTTTTTGGGTGTATAGTATATGGACACATCATAGTTTCTTACCTATGATATAAAAGATCAGTTTTGATTTGAAGTATTATTAGTTTATAAAGTTTGTATGTATTGTGAGTTCGTAACCTCATGTGCTACTTTGCTTTGGTGTAGCAACGAGTTGCATGAGCCTGTGTTATTAATTTTTTGACCATAGACTGTATTTGACTAGCAACTGTAGTTAAGTTCCATGTAACTGTCTGTTATCTTGGACAGTTGCAGAGTTCCTGTTACTAACCTCAAAGCCCCCACCACTGAAGCGCGACGATGACGGCTGTGGGCTAGTCGGACGACATTGGTCACTTTGGAATGTAATTATAGGGCAGTCAAAAGGGAGGTGTGGGAGTAGGGGTTTAGGAGTGGGAAGTTGGCTGGGCTGGGCTGGGCTGGGGTGGGGTGGGGTGGTTAAGACCAGGGCTGGGCCAGGGACCCTATCTCTGGCTCCCAGACACGGGGAGCCTGCCACAGTCGCATCCCCAGACACCACTTCCTCTCTGAGCTTCATAAAAACAAGTCTACTGAGCATGGCTCGCGGGCAAGGTATTAATAGGGACTACCTTCTCTTGACTCTGCGTATGTGTGTGTGTGTGCGTGTGCGTGTGTGTGTGCTTGTTGTGAGTCAGATTTGGTGTGTGCTTGTTGTTTTACCTGTTACTGTGAACTTGTGTTTGTATGCTTGCATTTGAGTGTGGGACTCAACAGATGAATTTGAGGAAGTAATGGGGTCAGGCTACTCACTGTCTGTCTGTCTGTGACTGTGTGTCCAGTGCTTTATCTAGAAGAGAACAGCTTAGGATGTGTGGTATTGTGCCTCTATGTGTGGTATTCTAGGAATCTCCAGGTCAATTCATACCCATGTAGCAAACAGGTTTATAAGTGCTCACATGTACAGTACAAATGAAACATGCATCTGGAATGGAAGGAAATGGCTTGTCTAACCTTGCCATACCCCACACACGCACACACACACACACACACACACACACACACACACACACACAGGTTGGTCAGAGCATGCTGTGCTGAAGCTCGCATTCCTCACGCTGGCATAAACTGAGATGAAAAAGCATGTAGGCAAGTCACTGCTTGTCCCCCACCTCTCCTGCCTTCCATTCCATGCAGAACGCTCCTCCTGCCTGAAGGACCCACCATTTTCCTTTACATCCCTGTTTTTTTGTCCTTCTTTCTTTCATATGTTCATTTTCCATCTCTCAGTCTCTCTCTCTCTCTCTCTCTCTCTCGCTTGCTCGCTCAGTCGTTTTTCTTCATGCGCAGTCACCTCCGACCCCAGCTGGCCAGGGATGTGCACGGTCTTGCTTGCCAGCGCCTCTCAGGAATGTCTGAATTTGTGGCCCCGGCTGGGAGGGCGAGAGAGAGAGAGAGAGAGAGAGAGAGAGAGAGAGTGAGAGAGGGAGGGAGAGTGGATGGGTACGGTGTCTCCTGCAGCTGCCCGAGAATAAATCCAGCTGTCACCAGAGGGGACACCGCACCCTTTCACCACTGAACCCTACTTTATTTAAGATGGCACCCAGGGAGAGAGAGGAGAGCAGGATAGAGAGAACATTTACGTGTCTTTGAAAGTGAGATACTGAGAGTGGGTGATAAAGAGAAGTAGAGGGAAGGGTAGAAGATAGCGGTATAGAGTACTAGAAAAAAGCAATAAAGATGGTAGAAGGTAGAAGAAAATAAAAAGGAAAAAAACAGATGTTGCAAAAAAGGAGTGGATTGTGTACCGCTAACTGAAATGTTCTCAGTGAGTAAATTAGCGATTAGTGACT
Source organism: Tenualosa ilisha (assembly GCA_015244755.2). Lineage (NCBI taxonomy): Eukaryota > Metazoa > Chordata > Actinopteri > Clupeiformes > Clupeidae > Tenualosa > Tenualosa ilisha. The sequence goes on along the minus strand of PYXC01001445.1, from coordinate 468,976 downwards.
ACCGTTGCCCTCCTACGGCTACGCCCTGTTACCATGCCTCCAGACCCACCTGTTTGCTCCAGTCCATAGGACAACCAAAAGGGTGTGTGCGTGTCTGACATGGTATTTAACTTGACAAAATGCTATCACTATACATCACCTGGGCTCTCACCTTAGGCCTAGTGCACCCAACACCCCCTCACCCCACACACCCCCCAAACACACACACACACACAGTAAGTTCTTCTGCTCTATAGGATCCACAGAAAGTCTTTGGCACCAGTTTTGTTCACATGTAACATTCCAGCATGTGTGTGAGCTTCTGGGCTTGGCCGTTTTACCCTACACACACACACACACACACACACCCCTCTGATTTATCACTTGCAGCTGGATCTTAGGTGGTGAGACCCAACGGGTTCTAGCCTTTAATTAATCCACACCAACCATCCACCATCAACCACACTCCCCTTAACACTTATGGGATCTGCTTTGAGGTTTGAGATAGGTTATGAGGTTTTTCACCAATGTAGATCCAATATGTGGGGAACGCATATAAATCTGCATAAATCCACTATTCCACTAATCCCCTATTCCCACATGAATTATGTCTGCATTATCTCTGTCATAAATTTGACAAGCGTGTCTATTACAGATGATCTTTGCAAGGTCACAAAGTCCAAGTGGTTAACTTAACAGATCATCAGGGGAAACATATTGAGTCATCGCACTGCTTTTCCCAAAAAACTCCATGGAATCACCGCCGTGTTGACTACACAGGAAGAGACAGCGAGAGAAAGAGAGAGAGACAGAGAGAGAGAGTGTTCAAAATGACCTTCTCTCCATTGTTGTTAACAACGATAGTCACTCAGTGGCACTTTCTGGAAACTGCACCCCAGAACAGTTCCAGAATGCCCACCGGAGGCTCGACACTCAGCCCTCTTCCTCCTCCTCTACCCGTCTTGTTTTTCCACGTTTGGCCCTGGTCCTCCTCCTCCTCCTCCTCCTCTTCCTCCTCCTCTCTCTCTCCAGTGGCAGGAGAAGCAGTGCATGTGTTTCCGATTAGCCACAGGGCCCGCCATCCTGTAGCTCCAGACTGGAGAGACTCAGCACTCAAGCATCAGAGGATTGGACGATGGGGGGTGGGTGTGTGAGTGTGTGTGTGAGGATCGGGTTGGGTCGGGTCAGGCCCATGCGAGGCGTGGCCTGTCAGGTCTAAGCACGGAGCCCATCTCTCTTAGGGAGCCTCATCGATGGGAGATGTTACTGTTAGGTATTAAACAGATTCTCTCTCTCTCCTCCCCCTTGAAGCCTGGATCAATAGTAATACTGGTGGTGGCTTATATCAGCCAGCGAGGGAACAAAGGAACAGTAGACACAGGGGGGTTACTGAATGGAGAGAGAGAGAGAGAGAAACAGAAAGAAAGAGAGAAAGAGAGAGAGAGAGCGATTTCACTACAGGGTTACAGTATCTCTCTGCTTGTCACCCCTCCACTG